>JAADYS010000694.1:0-58185 GCA_012931995.1 Fusarium albosuccineum | reverse complement strand
TAGCCTACTATATACCTTAAAAGGTATCATATAATAACGCTAGGCTTAATTAAGAAGTCATAGAAATCACGCCTCCCCCTTAGCGAGGCTTCGCCAAGGAACACATAGATAACAATAACACACACATCGTTACATCTGACAGGTAGCTCTACTAGTAACAATGCCTATATCTTTATAACCGACCACCTTTGATTTCGGTTTCAACTTCTACTCATCCTAACCCTGGACATGGTGTCGTTCATTCGAGAGACATTGACTTTACAATTGACATGTACATGGCATATCAAGTCACGATAACCATAGTTGAGATGACGGCTGAGCAGCTAGTGTGCCCTGTGCCTCGCCCCGGGGCAATCAGTATTGGTCCTAGCCATAGAACGTGGTGGACGGTGATGGAAACAAACAATGCCCTCAACAAGGGACGGCTCTCTCGGAGGACAGTTTACACCTGTATGTAACTCTCAACCTTCCTTCTCTACCTCAAGGTTTGGATCAACGACACCACTAGCCTTCGGCCTGAAGAGCCACGTTGACGCTGTTTGGCTCCATTGCTGCTTGACTCTTACGCTACACCACGGGTACGCTGGGTTGCGCAAAAGTGTCCTGTAGTGCTTGGGGTCTTCTTCTGGCAACCACCTCACTGTAATTCCTTCTCCACCCGCGCGCGTCATTGGCATCGCCGCAGTTGCCAGTTGCCAGTTGCCCCACGTCACCGCCGCTTGAGCCTGCCGACCTGAGGTACTGTACCTCTCTCCGCTGAGGTGTGCCTTCCATTGCCTGGGACCCTCTTTCCATCCATTACCTTCGGTCGACATCCCGCCTCCAACCTCGCCTCTTCTACCCTAGAAAATACCGATTTTGCCTCGACATTTCTTCCGGTGCAAGCCCCCGACAGCACCAACGAGCAAGCTTATCTTCTTGCCTCCGAGAGCTTCTGCGCGCGCTCCTGGTCCGCCGTCCCTCCCCCGCTATCGACTCACCTAATCCCCTCCTCGCGCTGCGCCGTGCCGTTTGCTTGCACCTCCGCTCTCACCATGGCCGACAACGCCGAGTCGAGCGGCGACGCTCAAATCACCTTCAAGGTCAAGACGTCGTCGGATAGCACCCATACCATCACCATGCCCGAGGCAGCCACTGTCCTAGACCTCAAGACCAAGCTCGCGGGCGAGGCCTACGAGAACATACCCGTCGAGCGACAACGTCTCATCTACTCGGGTCGAGTCATGAAGAACGACGATGCTCTCAGCAACTACAAGATCAAGCACAACAACACTATTCATATGGTCAAGAGCGCCGCCAGCAATCAGCAGCCCAACCAGTCTTCCTCAGTCAACACGAACACATCCACTCCCCAGGCTGCCCCCGCCAACATGGCATCGGGTACTGCCAACCAACCATTTGCAGGCTTGACGGGTGCCAGATATGCCGGCTTTGGTAACGGTCTCCCTGGCCTCGATATGTTCGGGCCTGACGGTGGTGTATGTGCTGTGCCTTCCATACCGTGTGCACTCTTGCTAACTACCGTTTCTAGATGGGCGCTCCCATGGACGAGGCGCGCATCCAGCGCCTAATGTCCGACCCCAATGTTCAGCAGACGATGAACGAGGCACTCAACAACCCTGATTTTGTCAACATGCTCATCGACTCGAACCCCATGCTGAGAAACATCCCGAATGCACGAGAGATAATCACGTCGCCGTTTATGCGACAGATGATGAACAGCCCTGAGATGATGTCCCAGGCTATGCGGATGCAAAGGAACATGCGCGGTGGTGAAGGAGCATTCCCTGCCCCTGGAGCTACCGACACGACTCCCGAGGGAGCAACAACCGGAGGCACTGCCCAGGGCAACAATGCCCAGAACCAGCAGAACCCTTTCGCCAACCCCTTCATGATGCCGGGCATGGCGGGAGGTCAACAGGGCGGAGAGAACCAACCCAACATCTCACAACTACTACAGCAGCTCCAGGCTCTCAGCTCCATGGGGATCGGGCCCTTCGGTGCCGCTAATCAGGGCCAGGCCGCCGGCCAGACTACGACCGGACAGACAGGATCGGGGAACACGCCCAGCCAAGGGGCCACAGATAACCAAAGTGCTGCGCCGGCTGCTGGAACGACTCCAGGCCAAGGTGGTGCACAGCAAGGCTCAACGACCAGTCCACCTCCTGCGAATCCTTTTGCGGCGCTCTTCCCTCCTCCTGGAGGCGCTCAAGGCACCAATCCCTTCGGCATGAACCCCGAGATGATGCAGCAGATGATGTCGATGTTTGGTGGCCAAGGTTCACCTGCAGCCCCCCCTGACAACCGTCCACCTGAAGAGCGCTATGAGGACCAACTGCGCCAGCTGAATGATATGGGATTCTTCGACTTTGATAGAAATGTGGCAGCGCTGAGACGTAGTGGTGGAAGCGTGCAGGGAGCCGTCGAGTACCTGCTCAGCTCTGAATGAGGTTGCATTCTTTGGTAGCTGGATTTCGGGAATGAGGTTGGGAGATGTTTTAGTCTCGCCGTTTGAGGGCTGGGCTTTTGTTCGGCAAGGCGTCACGTTGTAGAAAGCGATCCAGGCACCTTTGAGTAATACGGTCTGGAGCTGGGAACTTGGGGCTGCGCACCTGGGATGCGTTAGTATGATGCGGTTATGATATCAAGCCTGAGCAGAGCAATTCCAATACATATTACAGTGG
This sequence comes from Fusarium albosuccineum, assembly GCA_012931995.1. NCBI lineage: Eukaryota > Fungi > Ascomycota > Sordariomycetes > Hypocreales > Nectriaceae > Fusarium > Fusarium albosuccineum. The sequence goes on along the minus strand of JAADYS010000694.1, from coordinate 55,501 downwards.
GAGCGGCGTCGTCTTGAGCATGAGTGAATGGTGATGCGATTGTTGACTTGGCGAAAGCATGATGGACTCTTTGCCTGAATATTCGTCGTGTCTTTCTCCAAAGAGTAGACACTCACTAGGGACTAACTCAATGCCGATCAGAACCCATGGACCCCACGCAATTGACAACTGGGGGTGGCGCTTTGCTAATTTATTTAGGTTCCTCTCGGGAGAGATACCTCGGCTCATATCTTGTTCCCCGCGAACTCCCCCATATTCTAAACAGGTAGCTGCATGCTGCACCAACAGTAACCGAGTCAGCTATTGAAATACGACGCCTCTCTTGTATTTTGTTTTGCTCTCCTCGACTCTCGATTTTCTCACTTGGCATCTTGATTTTGCGACATACTTGACTCTGCGAATCTATCTCTGTACATCTTTTGCTGTATTTGCATGTGATTGATCCAGCTGACCAACTACCCGAATCTCCCGGTAGCTCATCATGCGTGGCATCCAGATCAAAGAGTATCTCAAGGTAACCCCAACTACCATCTATACCAATTGCTTCGGTAAGAATAGCTGCTGACAACAGCCCAGGGCCCTGATCAGCTCCAGGCCACAGACCTCCCTGATCCCACGCCCAAGGACAGCGAGTACCTGATCCAAGTCCACGCGGCGGCGGCCAACTTCTTTGATATCCTGCAGATCCAGGGCAAATACCAGAACCAGCCGCCTTTCCCGTGGGTCGCGGGCGCCGAGTTTGCGGGCACCGTCATCGCCGCGCCGCGCTCGTCGTCGAGCCCCAAGTTCCCGCCGGGCTCCCGCGTCTTTGGCGCATCGCAGGGCGCGTTTGCGACCAAGCTCTGCGCGCGGGAGGAGTCACTCCTGCCGGTTCCCGAAGGGTGGTCGTTCCAGGAGGCGGCGGGTCTGTTTGTCACGGCGCCGACGAGCTATGGCGCGCTGGTTGTGAGGGCCGAGATCAAGAAGGGTGACTATGTGCTTGTCCACGCTGCTGCTGGAGGTGTTGGCCTTGCCGCTGTTCAAGGTGAGATGACATGAATGATGTTGAGAATAGGAGCTGACAAGTATACACAGTGGCCAAGGCTTTTGGCGCAACCGTCATCGCAACCGCTTCTACGCAGCACAAGCTAGATGTTGCCAAATCATACGGCGCTGACCACGTCGTCTCCTATAACGACGCCTCCTGGCCAGCCAAGGTCAAAGCATTGACCCCCAAGTCTCGCGGTGTTGATATCGTCTACGACCCCGTCGGATTGGTCGACCTCTCAACAAAGTGCACTGCCTGGAACGGGCGCATTCTCGTCATCGGCTTCGCGGCGGGCAAGATTGAGAAGGTGGCCATGAACAAGATCCTGCTCAAGAACATCTCGGTCGTCGGACTGCACTGGGGCGCATACTCGGTGCATGAGAGGGAAACGATCCCCAAGGTGTGGCAAGGCATCATGCAGCTTGTCAAGGAGGGCAAGTTGCGGGGCACTGAATACTCTGACGAGGAGTTTGTGGGCCTGGAGAGGATTGGAGCGGCGTTGAAGGCTTTGGGAGGCAGAGGGACCTGGGGCAAGGTCGTGATCAAGATACCGGAGGAGGGACAGAGCAAGTTGTAGATGATATAGAGCAGCCGGTGTTTATCAATCGATATGGTTTCCATGCCCGGGATGGGAGTTGGTACGTGCTGCAGGACTTTCCACAGATGGAATCCTTTAATAATATGGGTTTCAATATTCATCGTCTAGTCATCTCATCATTCAATGCATCCTTTCCTTCGTCATAGATAACCCACATGCCTTCGTCCTTCTCCTATTGCTGTACCGCACTCGCCATGGCTTGAAACTTGTCCAGAATGTCCTTGTCCACGTTGACTGCCCATTGCTCATGGAAAGCAGTCTCTCCGCCGACCCGGTTCATCAGGTCCTGCAGCCGCATCCTCACAAACTCGAAGGCATGAACGGTATGCACTGGGTCCCTACCCGAGGCATTCTGCTCCGCGATAATCTTGGGGGTATCATATTCGCTGGGCTCCACGGGACCCCAGATAAGCGTGTCGGTGCCGTTGGCGACGCCGTCCTGCAACTCTGCAATTATGTTGATCCACATATCGAAGTAATCCTGAAGCTTGCCTAGCACAAGTTCCTGCATGGGCGATGGAAGTTCGAGCAGGCGCGTTAACCCGAGAAGGTACAGTTTCTGTCGCTCGATGTGGTCCATGCTGGAGAGATGGGAGAACCACTCGGAAGATAGCCAGCCCCAGACTTGTTCCAGGGAGCCCATGTTGGTCAGCATTTGCGCAAAAAGGGTGGGCTCAGCAAGTGCAAGGCGCCCTAGGATTGCAAAATAGTCCCCTTCAGTGATTGTGTTGAGCTTGCTGACCTTCCGATTCGGCCCTGTAGTTTGGTGCGCTTCCCATGCATCGTGGAGGTTCTCGAGGATCTTCTTCATGAAGCCAATCTCAACCATGTCCTGCAGAATAACTGAGACTCCGTTGGAGCCACCTAGTTCCACAGCAGTTCTGATGAGATTTTCGATGCAGATTGTGCCCAAGCGAACCTGCTCTCTACTTTTCGAGTCCAAAACACTCGAGAGAGCGCTTAATGTTTGGCGGCGTAGTCGATCCTCGAGTATTGAAGAAGGAGCTAGGAGGATATAAGACTCAACAGTAGTAAGAGCTAGAGAAGCTGTTTCGCTATCATAATCGAGAAGAGGCAGAGCCAGCTCGGCAAGATTGACCAATTCGGGAGCCAGGGGGGCGTTGCTCTGCATCAGGATGTTGTTCCACAGCTCCAGAGACTCGTCGATCAGATGGAGATGCAAATCCGATCCCCGGCGAGCCGCTTCAGATAACAGAGGCACCATGAAATGCTGATATCGCTGAGAGTTGGGTCCCATGCTCATTACCAGTGCTGCAAAGATGGATGTGACCGCTTGCTTAATCATGTATTCTTCAGCTCCAGAATTCTCCCATACTCCAGGGAGAGCAGACATGAGCTGGTCTCCAAACTGTGACACCTGCTCTTCCATGCGGGTCACCAAAATGCGGATAGACTCGAGGATGGCTAGTTTTGTCTCATCCACATCCGCACTCTGGACCAGGTTGATGAGCTGCGAGAGGACATCAGATGTGTACGGCAAGAATGCCTCGACACTAAAGTCAAGTTCATCAACGATCCAGCGTAGTTGCCGTGCCGCTGAAATTCTCACGACGAGATCGTTGGTTTCGTCATCGGGATTAAGAAAATGGCGGAAGATTTGGTAAACTACGGGTCGACTGTCATCACTTAGTCTGACAGGAGCCCACTGGCTTACAAGAATCGCAATCCGTCGACGCAACACCTTGCAGAGCCCGCCTTGCTGCTGGGCATCGTTGACAATCATCGACGCAAGCACGGCATCAAAGTCGAACACATGATGGACATGAGCAGCTGCAAGACCCATTGCGGTGTATACAGCCTCCTTGGTAGCAATGTCGGCCTGGGGATCCTGCGCCGTCTGGAAGTACGACAGCAGAGGGGGGACTAGAAGGTCCTTGTAGTTTGTGAGGAGGTCGAGGAATAACTTCTCAGCACACGGGCGCACCTCCCATTCATAGGCATTTCCCTCACTTTGCTCCTGTTGTTCCCACTCCTCTGGGTCTTCCTCCCAGCCCTCAAGGTCAGACTTGCGGAAGATAAACAGATGAGTGATAATGGAGTTGACAATCTGAACGACAAGGTCAGGTTTTAGCAGTTCCGACTTGATGAGTTCCCTTGCTTGCTCCTGCTCGGCCTTGGTTTCCGGGCTTCTCCATTTGAATGTCTGAACATGCTGGAACGCGATTCGGACACATGCTCTGAGGAGCAAAAGCCCCTTAAGCGCCAACCTCTCTAATACAGGACCCTCAACTTTGGATTTGGCTGTGCCCGTCTCTGTTGGGCCTTGTCGAATGCCGCCTGACTTGTCAAAGACCTCGGCAAATTTGGCGACGAGGTCCCAGTACGCATGTACTAATGAGAGGGAATTGGGGAGGAAAGCAAAACTGGAGGCATGTTGCTCTGCCATGTCGATGTGCAGCTTGGTAAACTGGAGCAGGTGCTTGCCGACAACATCCTGGTAGCTGGCTGGAACCGTCGAGTCGTGGCTCACAAAGTTGAGAAGCTGACCGAACTGATTTTGTGATAATGTCCAAAATTGCTCAACTGTTTTGTCTCCGTGGGGACGCTCATATCCCATAATCACAAGCCGGCGGAGGATCTTGAGTGCCAGCAAGCTGTTGAGCATGGCTAGGTCCACCTCATCACTACTCCCTGGCCCACTGTTGAGGAAGCCCATCCACGCCGTTGATTTTTCTGAATAAACTTCGGTCAAGACATGGACAATCTCGGGCGTGACAGATTGCAACGCGGTTTGGTTCTTTCGCATTCGTGCAGTTCCCAGCTCTTTGACAACCCGAAGTAGGATCTGCAGCACACCATGAAGGTGCCTCTGGTTGCCATTTCGAGTAGAACGGAGGAGTTCGATGATGCTTCCCAGGGCATCCGGCCATTCGGAGGGATAGTCGATCCTAACAACTTTGGCGATCACGAGGGCGTTGTGCAAGGCAAGGCTCGAATGCTCCTCCTCGATGGTTCCCTGGAACAAGCGCGAGCGTATTAAGGTCTTCTCGTCCGGCTTTATGCTGTTCTTGACCTGGTTAAACAGGCGCCAGTAGCGATCGATGCCATTCTTGAGCTGGATCACGGCGAGGAAGCGCACTTCGTAGGCAAGGGACTTGTCGAGGTACACGGCCTGGCGGATGGTTAGTTTCTTGGCAACAAAGCCTTTGAACTTGGGAAGGAACTCACCTGTAGCGAGGAATAGTATCCAGGCCGAAGCTCCCATGATGTAAGCTGCTGGCCCGCCACCTGGCGCTGCGAGTAGTCGGTTGAAGTGGCGGACTGCAGTGTCTGGTAGAGAGACTGCAGGGTCAGCGGGTTCGCATCGCCGGGGACCTCGATGGCGAAGCTCATGGTTGGAGCCAGCGGCGGCCGCTGTCCGTGGGAGCCACAGGAGTCGTCGTAGAGGCCAGCCACACAGGGGGGTTGAGCAGGAATGCTGGGAGGCGGGTGATCCTTGTGAAGAGCGGAGAGAGTGAAGACGGGCTGCGGATTTTGGCTAGTCGACGATGTTCTAACGTTGGGCGCTTTGTCGCTTTGGCGGGGTTCAGCGGATAACAGGGCCCTGCTTTGGAAGGTGGAGGGGTAAAATACGAGCCCCAGGCCACAACGTCACGGCAGATGAGAGGCGTGTTAGTCTCTCGGCCAGCGAATGTCACTTTCCGGAGATTTAGGAAGGATGACAGGTTTGTGAAACCGAGGTTGAAGGTCTTGTGTGAGCTTTATAATGCCAAGTTGCTGATTCTTATGCGTCCATATCTGCTGTGCTGCAGCAGCCCTCAGTGCTACTCTGACTGTTGGGCTGTCTCTACGGGAAGCAACCTCTGGTTGTTCTTGTTGGCAGAGGCAAGCAACAGCAAGTAGCGGTGATTTTGATAGACAGGGTGAAAACTCTAACTCTATTCTGCTCACAAATCACAGCTTGAGCAATTTTCAAGTCTTACGTATGTCCTATGGAGCAAACAACTCTTGCGAAGCTCAGAGGGTAGGGGCTGTGTTAACCGTTAGACGAAGGGTGCATTACCGATGGACGGGGCTGCTAAACCAGGACCCCTGTTTACAGCGCCTGTGCGCTAGACTCCAAGCAGCAGTGAGCTAGACCCCAACCGCTCATCAGACCTTGAATTTTGAGATGGTCGCATTGTTCGCGAAGAGCAGGCCAACTACCACTTGCGCCATTGCAACCAAGGCTCGCCATGATACGTTCAAGAACTGCCCGTGCGGCTCTCTCAGCCTCCATCAAAAGACAATGGACATGTCCCGCCTGCCTCTCCCGCCGCCGTCTCTACTCCCAGAAGCCTGAAAAGCGAGAACCTCCGGACCATCGCAAACTCGGCGTCCAGCAAGAACTCTTCATCAGCTCCATCTACAGCCCCGGCTCTCCAATATTCCTCCCCCACGGCGCTCGTATATTCAACCGACTGGTCGACTTCCTTCGAAAACAATACGTACGGTATGGCTTCGAGGAGGTTATCACCCCGACAATCTACAAGAAGTCGTTATGGGCCAAGTCGGGGCATCTGGAAAATTATGCCGATGACATGTATGCCGTGAGAGGAAACACGGAACAGCCTCCCTCGCAACATGACGGTTGCTGTGGGAGCCATCTAGAGAATCTGAAGCCGGAAGAAGAGGAAGAGGGCGATTATGGCCTGAAACCCATGAACTGCCCGGGCCACTGCCTCATCTTTGCTTCCAAAAGACGCAGCTATCGTGATCTCCCTGTTCGCTATGCCGACTTTAGTCCGCTTCACCGTAACGAGATCTCGGGTGCCCTCAGTGGACTGACCCGCGTGCGACGCTTCCACCAGGATGATGGCCACATCTTTTGCCGGCCATGCCAGGTTGAGGAGGAGATCAAGAAGACATTGGACTTTGTCAAAGTCGTTTATTCCGTCTTACGATTTGGCTCAAGTTATCGACTGGCTCTTTCTACTCGGCCAAAGGATCACTACATTGGCACCGAGGAGGAGTGGGCACAAGCCGAGAATGCCTTGAGGCGAGCCCTGGATGCATCGGGCATGGAATGGAGCGTCAAGGAGGGGGATGGAGCCTTTTATGGCCCCAAGATTGACATTGTCCTCACGGACTCTGATGGCAAGGAGCACCAGACCGCTACCATTCAGCTAGACTTCCAGCTCCCCAAACGATTCGAGCTCGAATACCAAGCTCCTGCCCCTGAGTACGAGGCCCGGGGCGAGACGACGGAAGATCCTGCCCTCTTGGCCGAGTACGGACCTGTGCGTCCTGTCATGATCCACCGTGCTGTTCTAGGGTCGGTTGAGCGTCTGATGGCCCTCTTGATTGAGAAGTATGACGGCAAGTGGCCCTTCTGGCTCAACCCTCGCCAGGCCATCATCCTCACGGTCAACACTTCTACCCCCGTCCTGGATTGGGCTGAGCATGTGCGTGACGTGCTGGTCGGTCACAACAAGCAGGTCTACGAACTGCTGGAGACGGGCACGCTGCCAGGCGAGGATAATGTTTTCCGGCCGACTGGGCTGGCAGTGGATGTGGACACAACAGCGCGGCCTCTAGGTGCCAAGATCAAAGAGGCGCGAAGTAATGGCTACGGTAAAATTCTCGTGGTTGGAGAGGAAGATGTCAAGAACCAGCAGGTTGCGATGGGCAAGGAGCGGTTATCACCAGAGGACCTGCGTGAGCGCTTGAAAACACTGGTAGACACATTTGCGTAGATCGCCTGGCTTGCTTTGAGCAAATTCTCTAATAATACACAAATCCTCTCTCTAGAGCAGTGGTAGTCTTTCTCCTCCCCAGAAGCGCTGATATCGCGGCGCAGCTGTGTCTTGTGTGTCTCTTTGCGCTGGTGCGACAAGGGCTTGCCAAGTGACTGTTGGCGACAGCTTGGGAAATTATCCCGGCGCTTGAGACTCAACTTGAACCCACTGCTGCGCGGCCGTACATGTGTTCAAGCTTGCAGACGCGTGGCGATGTTGATGGGAAGCATATTTGCGCATCATTTCAACCTCTTGGCCCGCCCTGGTTTCCCCTTTGTTGATACAGCGTCCTGAAAAGACAACATCAGTTTCCCCATCTTTATGTGGTCACCTGACGACGGACATCTTGTGTTTCTCGTCAACTTTGCCTCCAGCCTGTTCGATGCGATCAATCATGACCTGCCGTTCCGAGAGCTGCTCGCGCATATAGTCCACCGTCCGCTTAAGAACCAGTCCTTCAGACCTCCCTTGGCCCTCGAGGCCTGGTACCAGCTCAGTGAGGCGATCGAAGCCCTCACGGATTGCTTGGCGACGCTTTTGCTCTGTTTGGTACGCGTCAGTGCCTCGAGTTTGACTTCCAGTACAAAAATGGAGACCGGAACGTTATGCGACGCTGAAAACCTTGGTGCGGACATGCGTACCTGATGCGATGTGGTTCTGCTTCTTCTCCTCTTCAGTGAGGCGCGGCTTCTCGTCGTTGGGCACACCGCCGTCACCATTTGCGGCCGACTTGTTATTTGGGGACGACATGGTTGTCGGAGTTTCGTGAGCTATAACCCAGTGACAATTTGCAGAGGCGCGCAAGTATTGAGCCGGAATCAAAGTCACCTGCAAGGCCTTTCATATATGCGTCAGAGCAAATAATATATGAATGCATGTATGTACGTAGTCGAAATGACGTGCAAGGGTGCTGCCCCGGATTTTCCATGTGAAAATGGCCTAGAGGACCCTGGTCCTTGCATATTTGCATGTGGAAAGCGCCGCCTTCCATTGCCCGTCTTGCATGCTGCGGTTCCTTGTGTTCCTGACCTAGCGCAACAACCCTCAAAGCCCCGTCAGGGCCAAGCTTTTGCGGAACACGACTACTTGTACATGTGATGATCTGCGTCTGTCTACACACGTTTTCGGAACACGTTGTGGTTTCCTCGTGCTTGGAGAAGCGGTTTGGTATATCTCAGCCTCGGAAGGAATGGGCATGTGATGTTTTTGGCGTTCGTTTCCAGCCTGTGCGAGTTTAGTCGCAACTGGGACATAATGTTCTCCTGCACTCTTCCCATTTTCATTTCTAAACGGAGTTTTGAGTGTAAAATTAAGTGCTGTGCCCATGACATGCGGCTATTTGAGCAGATGACCTTGACTTCCATACGAGTGAGGCTTAGCCTGCCCGTAACCCCCACTGGCTAACAGCCCGAGAAGCATCTATAGGTAGTTTGGCTGTATCTTCCGTCTTATGTCTTTTACTCATCCTCCTCCTCGTCCTCTCCCTCAAAATCATCCTCATGCTGCTGAAATATCACTTTTTCCGCCAAAGCCATGCACTTCCGTACGGGTAATCCAACAACATTATCCACGCCTCCCTCAATCTTCTCCACTAGTAGCATGCCACCAATGCCCTGGATGGCATAGCCTCCCGCCTTGTCTGCACCCTCCCGAGTTTTGACATACGACTCAATAACATCATCCGGGAGACCATCGGTTTCGCTCAAGAAATAGACCTTGGTTTCCTCTGTGTGGCTGGCGATCTGGTATCCCGGATGTCTCGCGTCCTCCCTAGGGGCGAGAACTGTGATCGAACTCAAGACCTTGTGCATCCGTGTGTCTCGGAGATGCTTGAGCATGCGGATATGATCGGCTTCGCTTCGAGGCTTCTCCAGAATCCGGCCATCGCGGCTGACGATGACAGTGTCTGCCGCGATGACCAGATCGGGGTCGGGTATCGAAGCGAGATGCGTCTCAAGCGCCGTAGTGTAGACGTCCATGCATTTCTGGTTGGCGGTGGCGGCTACATATTCAAAGGGCCCGAAGGCCGTCTTGTCTAGGTTCTCGGGTTTCGTGGATGGGAGAATTTCGAGGTTCGTAAGGCCAAACTACATAATGTGAGCTTCTGGACACTGGGCGGTCTGGATAACAATGTCGCGCACCTGTTGGAGCAGCGCCCTCCTGCGGGGTGAGGCGGATGCGAGGATCACTCGCTTGGAATTGAGGTGCTTGACGATGGGAAGCTCAAGTGGAAGAGGGCCTTTGCGTAAGGGCACATTCGCCCGTGGAGGGCCACCTTGCTCGGCGTTGGACTTCTCGTAGTCGGGAGGCGGGTCACTCGGGGTGGGATCCGCCATGTTTTCGGGGGTACGATTGTCTCTTGCTACGACTTGTTATGATGATGATGAAAGTCGCACAGGTCAGCACCAAGCTCCAGGCTCAAGAATGAGGTCAATGTGGGGTTGAAGAATGGGAGCTTGCGACGGGAGCCGCCCCACGACCGCCATCCCGCCTATGCTGTGCTGCTGGGTTCTTTAGCTCTGCCCCTCATAACAAGCCAGCCCTTTATCATAAGGTCTATTGGCTGTGTGAAACAGTAAAGGAGATCTGCCTACGGGACTTGGGCGTGTGGACATGCTACTGGCCACTTCATATGCAAGCATCAAGTTCCGGTAAACCCGGGAACTGAAAGGAACGAGTTTGGTTGATCGACGCACATCAAGCTTGGTGTTTTGGAGGGTTTCATGATACGAAGCTGACCATAGCGCAGAGGGTATCTTGTTATAAGTCTGTAGTACTGTTTTCCTCCGATGTCCTATCCTTGAACCATATACAACTCATATCAATGCCTTTTTGTCAGATCGGAATTCTCATTGTATATCTAAATTACCATTCACCACTTTCTCCTGCTATTGTGTGTCTCTCTCTACCTTATTGTGCGGCAAGCGACCAAAGTCTCTGCCTTGTTGCCTGATGGCCATTTTCAGGCATGGCACAGGCCAAGCGGGTACCTCCACCATGTACCACCTTCTACCTCGCCCTCAGCTGGCAAACAAGCCCACTCATTACCGACCTCTCCAAAATCGACTCGAGCGCCAGCATCCGGCGTTCACAACGAGCTGCATACATTTGCAATAATCCAAACCAGAGCAAACGCCTACGAATTATTTCCTAGAATATTAGAACTCGCACGAATTCGACGCTATCAGCCCGCTCCGCCTAGACCCCGGGCTTCGGTGACACTGGCCTATTTGACGCGACCATTGGACCAGTACGCGTCAAAATCCACACAAGCGCCGTCGCAGCGAACCTCAACCCTGGGATCTGCGAACTCCCATTGTGCGCCGACAAATCCTCTTGCTAAACCGTCCCGTATAAGCTTGTGATGCGCCCGGTCCGGCGACCGTAGCGATCACAGTCACAATGGACAGCAAGCGCAAGGCCAATGGCGCCGCCGCATCGGTCGAAACCGATGACCGAGCCGCAAAGCGTCGCAAACTTGCTGTAAGTCCATCTTGCTACCCTCTGCGAACCCGACTTAGATGAGTTCGACAATGCAATCGTGTCTCCTAAAACAACCCTTCGTCCTCCACCTTACAACGCGCGTACATGAGCTTTTCCCGTGCTCTTACTAGAATTGGAGCTGATCAAGGTGCTGTCGCAGGATGAATACGACCTCTCCAAGGGCGAAACCCGAGAATCGACGACCGCATATGGCATGGCCTTTCTAGAGCAGCTTCGTCGGACTGCAGATAAAGGGTATATCGACCTGATTCTTGATTGATGCGTGAAGTGCTGACCCATCTCTTCAGAGGCCGTCTTGTCGCAACCTACTTTGAGAAGCTGCCGCCGCGCGACGGCAATGCAGAGTATTACAAGCAAACACGCATGCCCATCTCTTTGGAGTTGATCGAAAAGAAGCTCAACAATGGTGAATTCGAAAACCTAGCCAAACTCGAGAGCTACTTTAAGCGAATGATTGCCAATGCCAAAGAGTTTTACCCACGATCATCGACAACCTTCGACGATGCCGAGCGAATCCGAAAAGCCCTGAGTAACTACATGACAAAGACGAACCCTGCATACCACAACCGTGGCTACCAGGCGATGCCAACCCCACTTCCCCCAGAGGACTCTAACGAGGCCGAAGCAGACGAGGATGCGGAGGGAGAGGAGAACAGCGAAGACGTCATAGAAGAAGCGGATAATGATGAAAATGAGGAAGAAGACGACGAGGAAGAGGCAAAGGAAGAGGAAGAGGAGGAGGAGGAAGAAGAACCCAGCTCCAGAAGGCGAACCATCACACTAAAGCGACGGGGCCCAGGGCGTCCATCTACCTCTAGGAGAGCATCCACGAGGGTTAAAGAACCTCCCAAGTCGGCCGCGCCTTCTATCAAGCCCGACCACCAATACGAGGATGTGCCATACAAAGGCCTGTCCTTCTATGAAGCGCAAGAGAAGGTTGTCGAGGAGCTCCTCCGACACCGAGACCCTGAGTAAGTTAAAAACAGCCAGCTTAGACCTTGGTAGGCTTCTAACGTTTACCAGATACGAGGATGCTTATTTTGAGCCATTCATCAACTTGCCACCTCGCGCCCTAAAGGATTACTACAAGGTCATCACTGACCCGCTTTCTATCAAGAAGCTGCAGAAGATGGTCAAGGGGATGCATAGTCGTGGCGAGACCACTGGTGCCAGCGACTTCAAGACATGGAGTGCCTTTGGGGAAAAGGCAAAGCTCCTATGGACAAACGCATACTTTTACAATGAAGAAGGAAGCGAAATTTACGCTCTTGCCCAGGAACTCGAGGTTCGTTGGCCTTCTATACAAGGATTGAAGCAACGCAAAACTAACTTTGGAATAGGAATTCTTTGGCGATCAGTTCAAGCAAGCCCAGGCTGCGGTACCGGAGCCCTCGCAGCCAAAGATTAAGCTCAAGGTTGGACAGTCCTCCGACACACCAACACCTTCGGGCAAAAAGATCACAATCCATGTGGGGGGCCAACGGGATTCTGGAGACTCCCCTGCTCCTGTTCAGCAAACAGGCACCGCAACAAACGGCCAGAACGTGAACGGGACTTCAACTCCTGCTCTGTCAATCAATCCACAGCTAGAAAAGGCCCGCAGCGTTTCTGCATCTGTCCCCTCGCCAAGTCCATCCATCCAAGGCGCACTCAAAGCCGAGGACATCTCCGTTCCATCGTCAGCTGGCGTCCCACAACCACCAAGCGTCGCCTCGGCACAGGGAACACCGGGAGCAAATGCAGCACCTATTCCTGCTGTGCAGCCTCCACCAGTTATCCACAACCCTCTTGCGAACGGATACATGGAGCAGAGACACCCCCGCCGCCCTGGCAAAGGTACGTTCAACTGACGTGGATTCTAAATACGGGATAGTTACTGACGGCTTTTAGGCGTTAAAGATGCCCTCATCGAGAGCGTGAGAATACAGGTTCATCCGGGATTTCAATCACACAGTCCTACTCTGGCAACCGTCAGACCAGATCCCTTCCAGATGCGTCAGTCAGTGACCATCAATCTGTCGCCTCATCTCAACCGCATCCTCGTTGTTCCAGCAATTCCCGAGCATTTGCATGATAGGCAGTACAGCCTCTGGACGCTTTTTAACAAACAGCCGCTGAAGCCCATTCACCATCAGGCACCAGGTCAACAGCCGAATGAGCACGCCTTCGAGACCGTGCTGCACCACGGGGTCAATTCCATCGAGGTTCACCTCATTGCCGCGATCCCACGGAATGAGCGAGTGCCCGGCGGCCCCGAGGTCGAGCTGGAAATATTTACCATCCTCGTCAACATGTTGCGGAACTAGACGTACCCCCATGGTACGATGGAGCTTGGAACTCAGCCAGCGGTGGCACAGCCAATATGGATTCACCCAGCAAGGACACAGCCAGTAGGGATACAGCCAGCGGGGACACAGTCAGTAGGGACACAGCCGGTATGGATTCAGCCAGCAGGGGCACAGCCAGTAGGGACAAACTGGTTGATGAGACCGCCCCCTGTCCCATCATCCACGATACCAGCCAGGAACCCAGCTAGTCGACGTTGATGATCCCACAAGGAATTATATGTGTATTTAATCGGTTATTGGTGTTAGGCGGGTATGGGCAACTTATAGGAACATAGTTCCACAGCGACCTTGAGACATGGATCAATAGGGCGTAGTCAAACATTGGTACTGGAGTATGCGCGTCAAATCATGCATATTGTGACTATGCAAATAAAGTTGTGATATTCCAATTCTATGGTATCTCAAAGCAAACCTCCTTTCCCAGCGCCACGCAAAGTCCTGCCGAAAGATATCAATGCTACACGTCTACTGTCGCTTAACTACGTAGCTTCCTACTCCTTTACTTAACCACTAACCTGGCGCAGGCCTCTGCTTGAGCTGCACTAGATGTTTAAGGCCAGTCTGTATACCCATGAACTTGCGAAGCTTAGGGTCGTACCAGCCCAGGACGTAAACCGCCATGCAGGCTTTCTTACCCGTCAGCTCAACCACTCCATCAACCCTAATACATCCCCTGTTTGGCGGGGTCTTGGTGGGTTTCCAGTGGCGAACAAATGTGAGAAATGCGGCCTGTAGAGCGGCAAGGATGCGAGGATCGACTTGGGTCTCGCTACCAAAAAGGGTTCCGATGATGTCGCCGGGGCCTGTCGGGAAAGATCCGTGAGCAGGTCTGTCAGACTGTCCCACAAGTCTCACCGTCTGGTTTGCTGCGCCTGGGAACCCGCTGTGTCCATTAAACCTATCGAGAATCACAGACGGCCGTGTAGGTTCTGGTGGACTGGGTTCGCCAAACCCTAGAGCTTTTGCGACATCTTGCGCTGTTTGCTTTGCTAGAAAACTGAAGAATGTCCAGGTGGTCAATGCCATAGCTTTGGGGTAAAGGACCTTGGCGAGGCGGCTGGCGGCGGTCGAGTCGATGGGCCGGTCACCCCAGAAGATACCCTCCTCATCAATGATAATTCCAGAGATGTAGTGAACTGGTGGAGGAGCAGGGGGGTAGATGATGTCCAGCCAGAGCTTTCTCACACTAATGGTCCCACCAAGAAGTCTGACAAATGCTGGGTTCTTTTCAACTCCTCGCTTGATCTCGTCCGCCAAACCGACTAAGACGTGTTAGAATGAACATATTACTACCAGTGCTGCGTCACTCACACTTGATCTCCTTCTGAAGCTTCGTGTCGCCATTAACCTTGACAAACATTTCCCACTCGGGGTCTGAACCTCGGTATGGGGGCTGCTTGACCTCTTGAGTGGTGAAAGGGAAAGGTAGGAATAAGATCGGCTCGTCTTCGTCGGCCATGTTCTGGACTTCCTCCTTCTCTTTCTCTGACAAAGCCTCCCATTCTGCGTCGGCCCAGTCAAGGAGTGGATCGAAAACGACGGTGATGAATATTTGCCAGCATGTGTATAGAACGACGGTGGTGAAAAGCGCCCGACTGCATAGTCTGTTAGAATTCCATCAAATACACTCGCAAAACTACAGCTAGACATACCCGAGCCGTCTCCGGAAGCTTGGACCGTAAGAATTCGATGAAGGTTTCGTGTTAGCGAAGTACACCGGCGTACCCGTAGGAGGTTTTTGTTTTCGCCATGGGAAAAAGGATATCTGCCTTCCTAAAGGTCGGATTTGGCGGGCGGCAATTCGTTGCGTGGGGATGGTCGAGATGGCTGCTCGCCGCAGAACGGCTTGCCGAGCTAACATGTCGCCTTTGACCTGAGCAAGGGGGCTGAGGCAATGGAAAATCAAATACGGTTTGGGAGAAAAGAAAAGAGTCCGCTCTCGCCGTTTGAGAGTAGCTTAAGGAGTGAAACGCATCGTTATGGTGGCGACAGCAGCGATGGTGATGTTGAAATGCCAGCGTCGGCGGTTGTTGCAAGCCGTAAAGGCGCGAAAAACACAGTGCGAGCTGCCATACGGACAGTATTTTATTAGCCTTGTCAATACTTATTTCGCACTGTATGACGACGGATTAACCCCAGGCCGCGAACCCGACACGTGCATCCCCCATAGACTCGCCGTGCCTGGAGCTTGCGACATTCAAGCTATCTCAGCCTGGAGCCCCCGTCAACAAGCTTCATCAACCCACGATCAAAATGAAGCTCACCATTGGGCTCAGCGCAGCCCTTGCCAGCTTTGCCGCTGCCGCTCAGCAAGCCGCCGAGCAGGCCGCCAACGTCTACATCCTACGCGGCTCGCACCCAGGATCGTCAACGACCGGTCTCACTCCGAACGAAGCCCGTCTTATCTTGCAACAGCGACTTGCTCCCGAAGGCGAAGGCCCATCATTTCGCGATGTTCCTACCGCCGGCGACCAGGATCGAATTGTCTCTTTGATGAATAAATATGGCAAGGCTAACGCGCCATTGTTTACTGAGGACAAGAAGACGCCGCCGCATCAGCTCGTTGTCGTGGTGGAGGGAATGACGGGCTTCGAGTACGAACCGTACTTTGCCTGGTTCCTGCACACACAGCCAGACTTCACCGTCTCAAGCGCCGAGAAGAAGCTTGAGCAGAACAACTTCTACAACCTCCCGACTGCAAAGAAGCAGGCTTGCCCCCTGAGCAAGGTCGTCGCGTTGGAGAAAAAGTGCTGGAATGGCAAGTCGACTGTCGTTACGTACGACAGGTCTCAGGTATTTAAGAAGCTGTGCTATCTCACGTTGAATTACTTTTCTAACCTTGCGCAGGACTCTGATTCTCCAGTTGCCTTCTGGGCGGAGTTCCCCAAGCTCCAGAAGCTGGCCGAGTCGGGTGAGATGGAGACCACCTTTGTTTTCCTTCCCGACGGTTCAGACACCAAGATGGAAACCCACGAGCAACAAGAGCTTCGACGCCGCCAAGCCGAGACCGTCATGACCTCTGCAGATGATAACGTCGAGTCACCCGCTCAAACCTCATCCATTGCTGACAACCCTGTCTTCTCTTCGGTCCCATCCGTGGTGCCTTCCTGCTTCAAGTCCGAGGATAGCTGCATCAAAGGTACTGCTAACTGCACTGGACATGGCATGTGCCAGAACAAGTTTGCCAAGAGAGATGGCGCCGATGGAAAGGAGGCTTGCTTCACTTGCCACTGCCTTAGCACGATCGGAGAGAAGGGTGGCGTAACCCACTGGGCCGGCGGTGCATGCTCCAAGCAGGACATCAGCGTTCAGTTCTGGCTCTTTGCTGGCTTCACGATTGCCATGGTGACAATTCTATACCTGGCTATTGGCATGCTGTTCAGCGTGGGAGAGGAGAAGCTTCCGGGAGTCATTGGTGCAGGCGTGTCAAGGTCCAAGTAAGATGGCTTCGCTGTAGCGAGGCAGGATTGCTTTGCGGGGGGATTCGGGTGGTTGGAGTTGTATAAGCCGGCTGATAGGAGTTCTCACACCATCATAACTCCAGGGCGGCATGTACCATCATATGGTGTATTTGATATACGGGCGTCATAAAGGCTAGGAGCTTGTATTAGGTGCCTCGATAATACCTAGAGGCTTCTTTGTTAGAATGCGTTTCAATTTTCGCGAGTATTACTTTTGTCAACACATACTACCGTCGAGCAAGCTTGTGATGGATCTGTCTAGGCACCCAACTTTACCCCTGTTTTAAGACGGTTTCGCGCTGGGGTAAGCGATGGCGCCAAGTTCGCGTCCCGGGTTTACCTGCGACGAGGGATCGTCTTGTCCTGATTTTGTATGGATCTTTAATAGTATATTGGGGCTTGGGCTGGCTTCCTACAAAGCTCCCAGGCTCGATCTTGAACCTAAACGTTTTCTCCAAATCCAGTCGTTGGGAAGCGTTGAGAGGAGCCATTAATGCGAAGCTTTAATTAAGAACAGTTGCTTTCAACCTAGTTCATTATGTTTCAGCTAGACGACACCGTCTTCATAGCTCAATATCACCTCTCATAAGTGTTGTAGATAGGGGAAAAGAGGCGAGTCTGTAGCAACCCCTGGTTCCCCGTCCAACTTGTGGAAGGACATCTGTTCCCATGGTTTGTACCGCACTCGCAAAATCACTCTTTCGCATTGGCATCGCGGCCTCTTGGTGGTGTTGTAGTTGACATGTTAGACAGCTTCATAATGCCCGAAAAAAGTCGACGTCGCGAGCTTCGATAGGGGCAAGCCAGATGGCTGGTCTCGTTGTATTTCTAGCATTCTCAAAGCTTCATCTTTTGTCTGCCGGAGTCAGAATTCTAGAAAATAGATCCTTGAAAAGAACACTCTGAATTTTTGATAGAATCAAAGCATAAGAACGGGACCAAGAGATGCATGGCCCCGATGATTGCCAAGAACAAGGTAAGGGAAATAGGCAAGTCAACGTCACCATCATCATTCAACGCGCAATCACATCTCGTATTAATAGACCTACAGCTTCATTGACGTCAGCATCAGGATACTGCAGTAGTCTGATATTACTGATCTGGACATTATCTAAGCCCGTTCCAGCCTTGTCGACTTGGATAAGACGCGCGATATGCCTTTAATTCTCAAAGGATTCCTTCTAGTGGCTTCTGATGTGGCCCTTTTGAATATGTAAGAGACTATAGATGGTGCGTCATTCGCAACCTACGGCCTTTATCCAAGTCTCCGGTTGTGTGAAGCCTCACTCAGCTGAGGATAAGCCTCAACAAAGCGTGCCTGGAAGTTGTTATTCCGGCCAATCCTGGGGTTCTTCTCAGGGCAGAAAGACCCACATGTCCTCTGGAGCGGAGTTTATGATAAAGTCCGTCCCAACTGGTACGGGATCCATGCTCTTTACCATACCTTGAACGCCCCCCTCCGACACTTTAAGATCCCCCCCCGGGAACAATCTTGACCCTCAGAAAGTCCGCCGGACTTGTGCCCTTCTGACTGCTTCTACTGGATCGGTTCTATGCACCTCTGCTGTACTTTTCCCCGTGTCCGGCCGCGACCATGATGTCAAGCACCTCAGACAGGCCCAAGCCGGCGACGGCCAAATGGGGCGCCGCCTGCGCGCAGTGTGCCACAGCCAAGGCTAAGTGCATACGGTCAAACAGCGCCGCGGGAGCCAAGTGCGATAGGTGAGTCTGAGTCTGAATTTTCTCTGGTTTTCCCCCTTTCCTTCAAACCCAAGAACGGCCCGTTTGAGTCTCGTATCTTTGATGCCGAAGCACCCGGCGATGTTCGGGGGTGTAAGTGCCGGATCCACCGGAGCTGTCCCGGACATGGCCCCATATCTTTTCCCAGCAGCCGCGGCATAAAAAAGGTACCTGAGGTAGACTGACACATGCATATAGATGCGAGCGGTTAGTCAAGAATTGCACCGAGCAGGTCCATCGGCCTCGGAAGAAGAGACAGCCCAAACCTTCGTGAGTATTACCTACCTGTTTGAGGATCTGCGGGCCTATATATCGAGGCTCCCGATATCCTGGTGGTGAAACCATGTGGTTTACTATAATTTTAAGTATCCATGTTGCACAACGAGACTAACCCTTCCAATAGGCGGACCGCTCAGATTGAAGAACGTCTCAACGGCCTGGTCAATCTGCTCAAAGCGTCGGGAGGCTTGACCAACGCCGATCTCGCGACAGACACAACTTGCATCCCAACTGAGGCGGATCCCGCTGTTTCCAACCAGCAAAACCCTTCCTCAAAATCATCAGATGCTTCCTTTGCCCCTGGATCTAGTCCGTGGGCCATCCCAGATACCTATAACTCATACGCTCCCCCACAATGCATCTGTAGGCCAGCGTCAGGCGACGCCCCTCCTCCTCCAGCTTCGGACGAGGCACTCTTAAACATATACCGAAACGAGCTACAAGCGCTTCATCCCTTTGTTATAATCCCGAAAAATGTCACAGCAGCAAGACTCAAGGCGACGCGGCCTTTCCTCATGTCGTCGATTAGGATGGTTACATCATTCCGAAGTCTGAGATCCATGAGGGCTCAGATGTACTATCTAATGCGGCACATTGCAGATCATATGCTGATCCGATCCGAAAGATCTCTTGATTTGTTGATGGGAATCCTTGTTATCGCAGCATGGTATCAGTACCATTGCTTCATGCACGCTCAATTAAACAATCTAATCGCCCTTGCGGTCACACTGGTTGGAGAGCTTGGCTTGCACCGTAGTCCGAACGCCCTCGAGCGAACTAACCTCATGGTTGTCAAGCCATTTCAACCTGAGCGACGAACCAATGAAGAAAGAAGAGCCCTCCTAGGAGTTTGGTTCTTATCCTCGGCGTGAGTGCCCCTGTCTAGTCACCAAATCTTTGTCTAACTGTTTTCTCAGTATGTCGCTCGGTTTCTCGCGGATAGAGTCAATGCGATACACCAAGTATATCCAAGAATGCCTTGGAGTTCTTGAGCGGGAGAAAGAGTACGAGACAGATGTACGGCTTGTGTATCTCGTCCGCATACAACACTTAACGGAGCGCATCTCTCAGCTCAATTCGCCTGACGATCCAGCAGAGGAGGTCGTCGGCCTCCCTACAGCCCCCTTATCAGCCTACGTTTCTGCTTTCCAAGGTGAACTGGATCGCATAAAAATTGGCTTACCCCCAGGCCTAAAGGATGATGGTTAGTTTACCCATGCACATTATTTGCCGAATGATTTCTGACATGTTTAGGAATCATCAATGCGTTTCTCAACCACGCTTCGCTCCGCTTATATGAGCCTCCAGTGTTGGACGCTCCTCGTATAATATCCATGTCAGAATCTCTCACCTCTCCCACATTAGGGGCTGCCTCAGCTTTAGACGTCTTCTACCAATCGAGGAACGCATTGAAGCAGTTCTTTGACAATTGGCTTGATATACCAATCTCCGAATACTACTGTCAAACAACGCCTGTTGCCGCTCAACTCGTCTATGCCTTGACTATGCTTGGTCGATGGGCCAAGTTTGCTGCCCCCATCCCGCTGCCGGAGGTCCAGACGCCAGTGCCGAGTGACACAAGCGCGAATCATCCCAACGTCGAACTTTTCAAGGCTGATTCCGAGTACGCAGCAAGTGTGAGCTCGGCAAAGGTTACACCATCAAGCTCGACACCTGGGACTCACGTTACTCATGATAAAGACCCCAAAGAGTGCAGCCAGATTGTGCTTCGAGAGGGCACGGATCCAAGGCTACCTGCTGCTGTTGCCGCTCTTCGTTCACAGATACAGACCCAGCCTGGGTTATCGTTGGACGTGTCGGGTATTCTCTCGGGGGTTTGCTCTCGCTTCGAGGAAGCCAACGCAACGTTTCAAGTCGCGCCGTCCGAGCCCGGCGCCTCGGACCATAATCTCTGGAGCATGAGTGCGATCAAGGTCCGGATCACGCGGGCCAAGTTGGAGCGCTGGGCTGAGATAGTAGCTGCTGGAACCGAAGCACTCAAGATACAAGAAGACAACTGCCGGGACACGGATATGGAGGACAGCAGCAACAGTGATGCCGAGAGGTCAACAATGGATGGTGCAGAGGCGTTCTTGAGCGGGGATATGCAACCTGACGCGCTCCAGATGCAAAACTGGAATGGAGGAACACAATGGACGACAGAGATGCTTCAGGGGGTTGATCCTTCAATCTGGTTCGATGGGTACCTCGACTGGGGAGCCGTTATCATGAACTCGATGGGAAATTTGGAACAATAAGTGGCTTCTTCAGTAGGTATGTACCAGGTGACCTGCACATCTCTTCACCTAATTATTGCGTAGGCTTTTTGAATAATTGGGACGTAATGAATAGACGTTTCGTTTCTTTTTCCGCCACGAACAATAGTCTGCTTGACCCAGGGGTAGCGAAATTTGTCGAGGGCAGCACAGTCTCCAAACACAGAAATCCCACTGACGCTACCTTCATGATCCCAGCTCATCGTCACTGCTGATTGTGGCCAGCCCTAAAGGGAGGACCACACATTTTGTGTCAATGAAACATCCCTCAGCCATCGATCTTGATGATTGACTGCAGCTGCAGCCATCAGAAGTGGCAATTGGGATCCCCTGGCTCAACAACTCACCGGTGGTGCAGGGAATTTGAATAGAGCAGTATCCTGCACACGATGTTCACTGGCCGTTGGGGGGAAATGACGGCTTTGATGAAGCTTTCGTCCATGAACTTGTTGTCCAATCAATTAAGAAGCAGAGCGGTCTACGTACATCCTTGCTGCAAGCACTGGTGTTTGTATGGCGCAGGAAATTTTTACAGTATACGGATTAGCCTTTTTCCCACAGCATCCTTGCTCGGTAGCTCGGGGAGCTGACGCTCGTCAGGATGATGTCTGGGGACTTTAGGCCCTGCCGTCCCATCAAATTCTCTCGAGGCGACCAGCTTTAGCCTCGCCCGACTCATGGGCTTTGACCAGCGCTCAACGCATGCAACATGTCAGAGCAGGACGGGATCAAAGCGGGCAAACTTACAACAATTTCAGGTATACGGGACTCCAAATTCCCCAGACTTTTCTCATCGACTTCCGAGCTAGGAACCGGTCAATTGAGTCTCGCGAGGCGTTGCACCGTGCCCGCCGCTCGTTTGCGCCAGGTCGGGGGTGCTTGCGCTACCCTCCAGCGAGTCTGCATTCCTTGTCTGTCTCTAGCTTTCTATTGTTTATAAAAAAACAAACCTGCCCCTGAGGACGCTCCCGTGGCCAAGCTACCAGTCCCGGCCGTCATTGAAAGATCTGGTGGTATGACATGTGCCGTTAGAAGGATCTTGTAGTTCTTTCATCAAATGCAGCGTGGCCTCGATTCGATAGTCAATTGGACACCGGTGAGTCTAGAAGCGATCTAGGCAGCTTCGAATACCCCAGAATCGTCCTCCCAATGACTGCATTGGCAGGATGGATGCGGCGTACGTTGGCTATGATCCATCGCTGGAAGGCCTCACATTTACTAATGAGCACATGACACGCAGCTTCAGCCTCTTCCGCCCAGCGCTGTGCGTCTTAGGATGCTGAGCCAACCCCTGAGGGCGCCTGGTGAAGACTCATCCATCTCCCAGCACTCCGATCCGGCGCCCAACGGTTGCCTTGATGCCCGTCGTCCGTCTGCCTCTTCCTCCACGCCTCGTGCTTTGGTCCCGAATACCGCTAACGCAAAGAAGGCGGGCAACATGAAGCTGCGCCCCCTACACCCTCCTGGATTCCCATCTATACCCTTCCACCAAGGCGCAAGGTGGTCTGGGTCTGGATATGTGTGAGTGGCCCACCGACTTTTCTATGCTGGGCGCCATTATCCTTGCTGGGCTATAGATACTGACGGGCCTCCCTCTGTAGTGCTATTGCGGCCATGGTGGTATGAAGGTCAGCGTTGACCCGTGCCCCAACTGTGGCATCCCCAGATGCCCCAACTGCAACACTCAGCGACTCCACATACGACCCTCCGGCAGCCTTCCAGAACCCGTTGCTCCTCAAGATTAAGTTCGGCGTCCAGTGGGATACATCGGTTAGAAAAAAGTTATAAGGTGTGTTTCTAGGAACGACTGGATAGACAAAAAAGGACAAGTATAGAAGTGGAGGATGTAATAACGGAGCAGAAGAAGCATGGTGTTGTACGTTTGTGTGTGTATTAGTGTGCATTGTGTTGACACAAGATTGTATCAATAGGAGTTGTTGGACACTTATGTTATTTGTTAATTGCCGAAGTGACTGACAGCAAACTTAGCTCGGCTACCTTGCCCACAGGTATTTGCCAACCCGATGTTCCCAATACCCAGGAATCTGTTGCCCCAGGCTCGGAGAAATCAAGGCGCGCAAGATGAAGATCAAGTTGTCGAACAAGGCCGAAGCCTCTTGGCCACCCTTGGCCGGGCGCTCACTTTCGACAGGGATGACTGGCAAAAACAATTCTGCGAACGCAAAGGAATACTGGTAGCAGACGAGAATCAACCGCGCCTGGCTCTTCTTGCTGCGCTTGCTGCGCTTGCTGGGTTTGGCCCGTTAGAGAATGAGATCGAGTCCGTCATGATGCCTAATGACCCAACCAGGCTATGGGAACGCCATGTATTCCGCATTGAATCTCTACTTAAGGGCGCCAGTTTTATTCTGGACGATGCTATCCCAGCGGAACCTGGGACAGCCATGATTAAAGGAGCTCCGCAACCAACACAACCGACTATCTGGGTATGGGACCGCAACTGTTTCCCCGACTCACCGAGATCTCGCAGAGACCTTGGTAGAATATTCGATGGCCGAGAATTCTACGATTTATTGAAGAAGGACGTATGTTAACCAATGCCAAATGCTCCTGGATGCCACTTTTGCTTGCTCACTAATTTGGTCTTTGTAGCGATTCACAGTAACCAGTCGAGACCCCTATATTGTTCCCTCTCGTCGACGATTGTATGTGCTTGGATGATTCGATTGACTCCGTTGGGGGCTGAGTACTAATTGTCTCTTGCATAGATATATCAACTGCCCTACTGGTCCAAATATCTTGGCACTCATACGTACTGTACCTTCAAGCCAGGTTGAGGGCCTTCGTGAACTGCTCGCCAACTATGTCACACGAAGCCCAAAGTCGTACTTCAAACTAAGACAATCTGTATGTGAAAAAGCCCCATTGAAATTGAATCGCTCCAAGTAATGCGTCTAACCCTGACCTGCTACCCTTCAGAAAGAGTGGAACCAGCCCTTCATCTTTTCCATCAATCTTCCATTCTATGCTCCTAGCACTCTAGACATGCCGGAAGATCGAACCATCACCGAACGAAAGCGATCCGTTCCGCTAAGAAGGCGCCACAGCCTCAGATTCTTGTATCCGAACGAAGATTTGGACCCGGAATCTGACGACGAAGAATCCAGCCTTCCAACTCCAACCTACCTGCATGATGTTGTGTGCTCCATCATGTTGACTGGACCCAGTGAAGAATACTGGACTTGCTTCTTCCTCAACGAAGATTTGTTTGAAGAGAGCGACAAACAGAGGCTGCAGACTGAAGAGATCTTGGACGAAGATGGCGGTGGAAAACTCGACCCTTTTACACAAGTAGTGGACACCGCAGCATCGGATTTCCCCCGAGTTTTCGGTCTCCATGTTCTTGTCACTGTCCTGACAGGGGCATACGAGCACCAGTGCACTATTCAAGACTGTTTTCAACAGAGTCTCAATTTATTTGTAAGTTGGCGCAATAAGGAATCCCAAGCGGTCGACGAAGCCTTGTCCTTCCCCCGCGCTAATTAATTTCTAGACGATCGACTCACCAAATGACCCAACTCAGATCTCCTCAGAAGATGTATCGAAATGGATTAATGAGTTCATGAGTTTGCTTGGCCGAGTCATTGACCGAAATATGAACTGTGTGGATAAGCTCAAAGAGTTTCTTGACGAGAACGTCGGCCTAGGAGATGAAGGGCGTCCCACAGGCCGGCTATTCCGTGGCCTACAAAATGACACGCTCGCTATGAAGTATCTTCACGAACTCGCTGAAGTACACAAGAATCTACGCGATGTTACCCAGCAACTCAGCCGCCTTAGGAGCCAGTGCGGCGACTTCAGCCGTGTGGTATGTATAGTACGGGGGTCTTTCTTTGCTAGTCAAAGGAAGCTCCTGCTTATTTACCTTCCTCTTTTGGTAGGAGCTAATGAACGGTCTGTTGCAGAGAAAGCGCCGCCGAGACGAGGAAGTACACAACCAAGCTAGTGAAGCTCAAAAGCTTCAGAACATATTCAAGCAGATGACCACGATCCAAATAGTGAGCCAAGTACCTTTCTTCCCCTTACTCCACACAGCGTGCGGTTAAACTAACCATTGTCAGGTTCTCAACATACTGAATCTGATTGCTCAACTGTTCAGTGGACGTGTAGACCCGTCTGACAAGACGATGTGGACATTGTTCATAACACTGGCAGTACACGCCATCGTCATTAGCATCGTTTCATTGGTCTATATCTTCTGCCAACAGTTCTTGGTTCAATTATATCGGAGGTTATTTGGAGCAAATCGAGGCGTACGAGGGGCTGAGTAGGACGATGCAACGGAGAAGACCGGAGAGCTATGACTGGATATTTTAACCAAAAACTTGTTTGTATTGACGCCCAAGCATTTTTGTCCTGTGATGGTGAACAAACACTGACATGTGACCTCGCGCAGGAATAAGGCGCCCGCATTCCTATGCTGTCTTATCAACACATACCTATCTGGGGTCTTCAGCAAGGGTTGCAGTCGGGCCTCAAGCGGCACAGACGCAGACGCAGACGCAGACGCAGATGCAAACACAGAGGCGTCATGCAGTCTCAGCTCCAAGTTTTGGAATCGGTGATCAAATTGAGGAGCCGGCAGCCCTACCCAATAACTCGGTGCAACGCCATAACGATCATCGACAGCCTCATGCTGGGGATATATGATACGTTTTCCGTCAAAAGCGGCATGACCCGAGGGAACACAGAAATGCAGCCTATAAATGACTGTCGTCAACTTGGAGTCAGTTGCTGGCAGTCTTTGTTTGACGGGAAGAGCGTACACCAATCGTTATCACAGCCCTGCAATTGTTGTTTGGTAGGGCCAATGGCGCGGCTGGCCAGCTCATCGCGCAGCTTAAAGACTACACGAAACAACATAGACGCTTCATCCGACAAATCGGATCTCCCCTTTCCTGTCATCAGGCTTTGGCAAAACATGGCCCGATATTCGTGCCCGACCCCACGCTGACACTCTGCAGGTTGATTAAAATACCTTTGGGCGCTCTCGACTTCCATCGTAGCTCGTGCCGTCACGAGGCAACTGATTTGTATTTTCCACCCAGCGACCCGACCTGCCCAACACCATCCAGATCATCGTGGCTATGGCGACTACATGCTCCGTCAGCGGCATCGAAAGCCTACTTGGGAAGGCAGGGCTGGACACTCCGATGCCGGAGTTTCCCGGCGCCAACACCGTGACCAATCCTCAAGACATCTTCCGAGTCTACCTTGCCGATACGCTGCAGAAGCTGGTCGACTGCGACAGACTGGTTGCCTATGAAGCCATCCAGCCGTCCAATGTAACCGGAGGGGGAGACCTCGTGATCGTCTCTCCGAGGCTTAGACTGAAGGATGTCAAGCCCAAAGATCTAGTCTCTGATCTTGCCCACAAAGTACGATCGTTGAATATGCACAGAAACACGTTCAACGCCACTGACCGTCTTCGTGAGTAGCTGCCAAGGTCGCCGCCTTTCGCATGCCCTATCCAAGATGGCATCCACCTACGTGTCTTCTCCTCGCCCAACACATTGTCCCGCCTTCTGCTACCTTACATCCATGATAGGAGCGCCTCGTACGGATATGACTCATCTCTCGGTCTCGCCGATCCAGCTTCACCCGATGGACCAAGGAAGAAGGTGGTCGTGGAGTTCTCCTCTCCCAATATGGAGCGCGAGTTCCAAGTGTCTCATTTGCGCAGCACATTGATTGGGTCATACGTGGCAAACATTCACGCCCGCATGGGATGGGACGTGGTAAAGATGAACTACCTCGGTGATTGGGGGAAGCAGATTGGCCTCCTTGCAGCAGGATGGCAGAGGTTTGGCTCTGAGGAAGAGTTTGCTAAGCAGCCGCTCTATCATCTCCTCGAAGTCAACCATAAGATTCAAGAGTTGTTCAAGCCGGAGCAGGATGAATCCAAGGCGGCAAAGGCCGACGGGAAGGATGTCACCGAGATCGAATCGCGTGGCTTATATGCCGAGAGGGATGTCTTCTTCAAGAAGATGGAGGACAAGGACCCCGAGGCCATCGCCCTCTGGCAACGGTTCCGTGATGCCATGGTGAAAGAATACGCAGCTTCGTACGCACGACTCGGTGTAACATTTGACGAGTACTCTGGAGAGTCACAGGTTACCGCCGAGTCCATCGCCGAGGTTGAACAGGCCTTGAAGGACAAGGGGATCTATGAAGAGGAGGATGGTTCTTGGAGGATCGACTTCGCAAAGCACGACGCAAAAGGCCTTTCCACTGCGGTGTTACGGTTCCGGAACGGAACGACATCATATCTCTTGCGGGACATTGCTGCCGTGCTTGATCGATACAAGGCACATTCTTTTGACAAGATGATATATGTGGTGGCGATGGAACAGGAGATGCACTTTCACCGCGTCACCAAGTCCTTTGAACTGATGGGAAGACAAGATCTTGCCGAGCGCATTCAGCATCTGGCATTTGCCAAGATCCATGGACTTCCGAAGCAGTTCAAAGATGCAAGGCTCTTGAGTGACTATCTTGAAGGCTGCCACGCACTCATGCAAGCTAGTCTTGATGATGGTGAAGAAGGAGAAGGAGAAGAGGAAGAGATATTTGTGGATAAAACTGAGAAATCAGTGGACCTCCTTGGGCTGTCTGGCTTGTTCATCCAAGATCACTCCCACAAACGGACGACATCGTACACAGGCGACCCGAAGAAGATGGCGCCCTTGAGTGGAGAAACGGGAGCAGCCATCCAGAATTGCTATGCTAGGCTTTCTTCAAAACTAAGCCCAGAATCCACCAGCTTCGATTATTCGGCGCTCGATTATGCTGCTCTCGAGGTTGAGGATCACGCTGAACTTTTGAGGATCATGGCACAATATCCCGACGCTGCACATGCATCGTTCAAGACTCTCGAGCCGTCCCTCATCATCTTGTATCTTCTACGGCTTGTGGATCAGATCATGGTAACTCTCGACGAAGATGACGAGCGAGATTGGACAGGCAAAGACGACGCTAATCAAGCAAGAATGGCCTTGTATGAGAACGCAAGGCAGGTCTTTGAGAATGCACTGAGAGCGCTAGGTGTCTCCCCTTATAGCGCATGATTTATTTTTTGCCCTTCTGCTCTTTTCCATGATACTCGGCGAAATTCGCCGAAACCCTCGTTACTGTCATGATCTTGGTGCTTGCTTGCTTGCCTTCTTCTTACTGCACTGCCTTTACACTTGGCGAGCTTCGCAGATGGTATTTTGGTGATTGAAACATGCCATCTCCGACGCACGCGTCCTTCCTATCTTTGAGCTTGCTGGTATTGTGCTTGGTCATTGCAGTTGTTGGCGGGGATGGAGAACATATGTTACGGGGTACAGTATCCCAAACAACAGCGGCCCCTAAGGCCTTAAACAAACAGTTTTAGATTGAGAAGCAGAAATATGACCTAAATCATATATCGAATCTCAACTCTTTCTTGGAATCGTTATATTGATGTTCATTACGAAGAATGTAGTACAGATATCACCTGCGTCCCACAGTTCCGAGATACACCCATAGCCAGCCCAGCAAATCCAGAAAAGAATCGATATGCGCTCCCAAGCCTCTTAAACACCCCCACATGATTCTAGATGCCTTGGCGAAATATTGGGGCAGTGGTGCAAGACAGTGGCAAAACCTGGAGACATGCTGCGATATACCTGCCCAGAACAGACATACAGACACTCCGATGCATATTACAAAGCTTGCTGCCACCAGAGCCAAAAACTCAGGCCAGGATGATGGGTCGCCCTGTTGTGGCCTGCTGCCGTATAGTTGAGCAGCTAGGCCCAAAATTCCCACAACCTGTTATAATTAGTGTTGATATCGGTAGAGAGAATGCCTGAGCCTACAAGCGTAACGGAAGTATATCGTTGGATTTGCTTTGTAATGTTCTGCTGCTCGTCGGCGTGGTAGTTCTTCCTCTGTAGTACAGAATCAGCGCAAGTAAGTAAAATCAACGAGATAGTTTTAGATATTGGGTTCCTCACATCACGCCTGGCTTCCTCACAAGCTTCCGCAATCCGCCTCAGTTCACTACCAGTGCTGCGTAGGTCGTACAAGCAATGCTTTAAGGTGCGGAGAGACTCCAATGCCCCTGGCTCGCCTTGTAGACTTCGCCACAGCAAACCTTGAGGGAGACCGTCTGGGCTGAAGATGATTTCTTGTGATAGGAAGTCATCCAGCTTTTCCACGATTCTTGAGTTGTAATGAATGACTTTTCCTAGTGTCTCTGGAAATCGCCTTTTCCATTCATACAGAGCCTCGGAGGGTATTTTCTCGGCAGGGTCATACATTGTATCGCAAGCCTAAGAAAACATATTAGCTAATGATGACATTGAGCGAACGACCTTCTTGAATTGGTATCGGGGGAGAACCGTTCTTCCTCCTCCTGCTCAACCCTAAATACAGAACTTACAAAGCGGTCAAGGCTGTGCTGGAACCGTTCTTGGATGTCTGCGTGATGCTCAGCGATAATTTTCAGAGTCATTGCGAAGGCGGCGAGCGAATAAGCTCTTGGTGATGCGATGGTGTCCGTAGCCTCAAACACAGCTTGGAGGGTGATGGGATCCGCAGCTCCGTCCAAGTGCTCTGTTTCATTGTTCGTATCCAGTCTCGGCTCTAGATTGAGAAAGTCTTCGTCAAAGCAAACAGCCGTCCAGTACTGTTCGCTTCGCCCCGTCATCATGAGCGAAAATACACTTTCGTGTAAGAAGGGCTGGTCTTCGATATCAAATACGTCCTGGAGCCATCCGTCCTTCCCCAAATTCAAGAATGAAAGATCATAACGGCGTCGAAGGTGTCTTCTTCCGTTGAAGAGAGTTCGGATGTCCTGTTGGCCTTGTGTACTGATAGAAAAGAAAGGAAGATTGAAGAAGATAACGAAACCTTCACGACCCCACCAGTCCTAGAGCGTTATTGTCCTGTCAGAACACTGTAGAAATGAATTAACTAGGTCTAGGATATTTTACTAACTGATTCTCTTAACGCGAAACTTGGTTTAGGAAGTTCGGTGATATAGTTCACTAAGAGTTCGCGAAAGCCGCCAGCCTGGGACGGTGTTGCTGTTCTCAGGAGTGCCAATACGCTTGCTCCATCGGGATTTTTTATATAACTACTAGGTCAGAACCCCTTCTCGCTGATATGTAAGAGATGCGGGACTGGGGATTTTACATTCGTCGAGGCGGGCCTAGGATGTTTTCCGGAGTACGCTCAATAAAACGCTATGACAGTGACTCAGATTAGTTCCCACTTCTTGTCTTTGACATTCGGGATCATCAGTATACACATCTCCTCTATTGTCATACCTTCTTCTGCAGAACTTCGTGAAGCTCAATGACGTTCAACACTCTGTCGTACCGCTTGGTAGGGGATACGAGGCTCTTGGGGAACCAGTTCCGATCGGATACCCATGCGACGGGCTCCTGTACACCCGTCAACAGACGACAGCGTTGAGGATTTCCAGGGATTGGGATGGATCTCTCGAGAATCCATTGGCCGCTAGCACAGAAGTCTTTAATGTACAACAGTTGGCGTTCTAGGCGTCGCGAGTTTGGGTAAAGTGGATAAATTCGGATGAAGACCTCGATCTCATCAACATCCGCTTCAAGGTTGTCCCTGAGCGTGTCAATATATGACTTGTCTTCTGCTGAAAGAACAATCCTGGCATTTTTGACGAATCTTTGGTTCCATTCATCCAATTGGGGCCGTCTGGTCCATTCTAGGGTAGTAGCCGTCATCGTCTCGCAGCAATTGCTAGTAACAGGCGCCATGGCTGCTCGGCCGTTGGCAGTTTCGCTATTGTGTTCTAGTAAGGGTCTAACCTGTGTTCGGGATCGGCACACCACAACGACTTTAGGAACAACTCCTCTTCACCTGCTGGTGTAGCAATAGACACGCCAGTACAATCGCGTATTCTACCTTCCAGGACTTGTTCATACTACTAGAAGAGGCGGTTCCTGAGCGTCCTCCCCGATCGGGCTCCAAACTGGGTATCGCGTACGCGCCAAACAAGTAGAATATGAAATGCAGGTGGCGACTGGGAGGCAGTGGAAGTCTTGAATTCATCGACTATGCCATATCATGATGACAACGAGTGCTGTAACGTTGAGTCTGGCAGTTAGGGCAACGAGGCACGCCGCAACGAGGGCATGGATCAACGCTGACTTTCATTCCACCATGACCACAATAGCACTTGAGATTGTCAGCTTATATAAATATACAGATGAGGATAGCTTTTTGGGATTTGGCCGATTTACTCACACAAATCCAGATCCACACCTGTTTCCGAGGTGGCAGCTCATTGAAGGGCACCGGATTGTGCAAAAGGGGCGCAGCTGCGGCAAATTCTTCTCTCAGCCATATGCAAGCGAAGGGCAAGGGGGCTCAGAAGAAGAAAAAGGCATACCATTCGCTTTGAGGCTGTCGGTCGGTGGCCTCAATTCAGGCTCAAATATCTGGTAGTCGAAAACCTGAGAGGCTGTGGCATGCCCTGGCTGACCCTGCACCCATGACTTCAGGCGTCCACAGAAAAGAACCTGCCGTTTGTGATTGGTTTCGTCAGCCTCTGCGATAATAGTCATGATGGATGCCAACCCAGTCGGGACGGATGCCGTACCTTCTTCATTGGACCGCGACTGCAAGACTCTATTGGTTGTAATTAAGTCGGGCAACCTAATTGTTCCAGGGCTGTTCTTAAAGCTCTTTGTGAGTAAATAAGTTACTGCCCATATGATACTCTGGCAACGGGCAAGGCGGATGGAGGAGAGACTGTAGGAATAAGGACGGCAGTTCGTCCTGGCAAAGACCGCTTGTCATGGGTATAAATACAAGACTGTCTCTCAATCCTGTCTAAAAAGACACTAGACAGCTCAAAAGTTTCGAAAGAACGTCGACCCACTGCACGACTCAACAAGGCTGGTTGTCTCTGTCCTCCTCCAAATGTTGGAAGGTTGGGACCGTAACTGAAGTCCTTGAAGTGGTACAATAACTGCCGACTCCAAAGGAGTAAGCCACTTAGCAATTTTATCACACCGCTAAGCTGTCCGGATCAGGACACAACCCTGGTCTAGATTGTGTTCTTTTGCCGTGGTGAAGTTACAGACTAACATAGCCCTGCAAAGCTACGTAAAGCGGATGCACCAACCACTCGACTTTCAGCCACCTCTTCGAAGGAATGAGTTGACAGTCACTGTGTTTGCCCCTCGCATGACCTTACGGTCAGCAGATATGCACTCGCTTCAGTTTATGCCAGGTTCTCTAAAATCAAGCCCTTTCACACATACTGACCTTAGATAGCGACCTCGCTCCCTACGAGCTCTAGAATTTATCTCCTCAATGAGCGGCTTCCTCGGTTTCAAAGCAACAGGCTATCGGTAGGCCAACTCTGCCAGTTTCATGAACGTCATATATCTATCACAAAGGAGCCTCTAAGTATCCCCAGAAGACGCACCATCGGTTATATCGCCCTATCAATGTCCGTGCATGCAGGGGCAAGGGGTGAGCAGGCGTTAGACACAACATCAAGACATGGGAACGATCAGCAAGACAGTGGCAGGGAAGCTATCACAAGCTTTAGCACCACTGAATTAGACGAGCTGTAATACAGAGGTTCATAGTTGGATCGGATCAATTGGTGTTCTACTCAGGACGGCATGACAAATAGGAGTCAGCAATTGACAATCTATGCGTATCTTCATAATCTGAAAAACCTGCTGCACCTCTTACTCTAACTGGTCAATGGCCCAGTTCCAGCTTGCAAAACACCGTCATAACAAAGCACGGTCGAAGCCATGACTGAACCTTTGACCATCCGCCCTAGATGACAGACATTTCGCGCGTAATATACTGTTTTACAAAATCATAACATTGGCAGAAAGTTTTGGCAGTTAGAAGGAAGCCAGACCACTCATATTCTGAGCGGATGGCCTGGTTGTAATACATCTGGTCCTCGAATCGCGGTTCTCTATAAGTGCGGCGACCCCCTGACCTGCGTACCTCCCGAAGGTAAGGGGTGGGGAGACATGATTAGGTGGCCATGGAAAAGATACTTTCATTGTGTGAGGCTGCGCGCTAACTGCTATGTACTAGTGACTGTCTGTTTATGTCAGACTTTTTTCAATGCAGCCACCCGGCCCAAGTGGCGGATGCGGATGCGGATTCTCGTCCCAGCCATATGGAACTGGTCAAGGCCTTGTCGATCCCGATCGCCATTCTATTCTACGTCCTCACTCTGACGCTTCTTTTTCTTTCTTTTTTGCTTTTCTCTTTTCTCTTTTCTCCCTCCTTCTTTCTTCTTCTGTCTCTCCCTGCACTCTGACATATGAGAGAACAGCACTTCCAGCAAAAGAATGTTTTCGCTGTGATGTTCGGGCTGGGTTGCAAGCCAATAGCAGCAGGAGAAGTTGCCCCCTACACTTGCACCGCGTCTTTCCACGGTGACTACATGACGGTTTATTTCTGTTGAGTGCCCTGAACTGTTGACCCAAGCTCACTCGCCCAGCAGGTAATGGCCATGGGGCAATGAGCACGAAAAGGGTACCATCAGACTCGTACCCATGCAGCCAAGGAGTCTCGGTTCGAGTACTGTAAGACACCGTGCACAGACTTAGCGTCTCCATACAGATCATGACGTCTTTGTGGAAAAGTGCAGGAGCTAAGGTGACAGATTGTGCGGTATACGGAGTAGGCCAGCGGTGAGCAACTGTCGTGATGTGTAGCAATTGGTAGGTTGCCACCTGAACCTAGTGCGCACCCATGAATTGTTAGCCGCTGCAGCTTATGACGACTTGTTCCTGATGATCCTGTTTGGATCTGGGGAGGCTTTGTGGTGGCACTGCATTTAGAGTGCATTGAGGCGGAATAGCGGAACCGGTTTATATTTTGAGAATCCAAGGCACTGCAGTGCATGGGAATCAGGGCAGAGGGATCCAGCTCATGGAATATCCTCTTCGACCCACCAAGAGCTTCCCGAGTCTCGTAATTAACACAAGCTGACCAGAACCATGTGCCCCAGCTTTTACAGCACAGCCACAAAGTCACCTAGCTACAGGCTGGCTACGACATACAAATTCAATGGCAAGGAGAATCTACCTGTTAGTATCATATGTAAATGCATGTACCTCTCTATCTCTAATATTCTGGGGGAACTCGGAATGTTATAACAGAATATCTTAAAGTCCTTTCCTCTAACGCTCCAGCGTAGCAGTTCCGATGCGGTGAGCCAGATATTAGACACTTGGAGAAATGACCCCAACTTCGATTGTTTTGCTCTGCCGTCACAAAAAAAAACTTCAGCAAGCTGAAACTAACTCATCCATTAAACAATATCAAAGCTTCTCTTCTGCACTTAAAACATCACCTAGGCGCTAACACTATCTCGGACTTCAGTTCGCAATTCTTTGGTTCAACCAGCGCCTCAACGATTCATCAGGATGGCCTCGGATGCCCCGCAAGCCACCCCGCAGTGGTGGGAGGCATTCCCCGAGGCCAAGGCTTCATGCCCTCGAGTCGAGGCGTCCGAGGTTGCAAAACTCATTGAAGACAATGCAGCCGCTGGGAAGGGTGCCACTCGAGATTTCCTCTTGGTCGATGTCCGGAGGACGGACTGGGAGGGAGGGACAGTCGCTACGTCCATCAACTTCCCCGCCCATACCTTCTACCAGACCCGTCCCGTCATCTATCAACTCTGTAAGCAGGCGGGCATTCGAAGAATTATCTTCTATTGTGGTGAGTTACTCTCTATCTAAATAGCCAAGTCGATCCATCCCTGACGAGGTTCTCTATAGGGAGCTGTGGGAGCAGAGGCCCACGGTGCGCTGGGTGGATGCAGGACTACCTCGATGAAGTTGGCGAGGCTGGGATCAAGGCCGAGATCCTGATCGGGGGCATCAAGGGGTGGCAAAAGACGTATGGCGGAAAGCTGATGGATTGGTATGACGAGAAAGCCTGGACGGGTCAGGGCAAATAGGATTCGGCTGGCACAAGTATCAGTCGGAGGGTGTCCTCTTTCTTGATATCTAGCAACATGTGACCCAAACGAATCGTCCAGAAACAAGGAGGGCGTCTGATTTTCGACCCCAAAACGCCAAAATAACCATCATGGAATTCCACCGTCTCTTTCCATTGTTCCCACCAAGCTGGTAATCAATATTATCTGCCTTGTCGGTCGTCGCCGCCGATTCGCTCCAGTGCCTCGAGCATCACCACTGAGTTGCCTCGAATAACCTATTGCGATAATTAGTATTGTGGTTTCACGTCGCGGACGAAGTTGATAGAGGAATACATACCACTGTGCCGAGTCTGATCTTCTCTCCGCCCTCCTTCTCTTCCACCGCCTCGTCCATGACAATGTTTAGGAACACCTATTCGATTAGCCTAGACCGTGTAATTTCGTTCCAGCTTCACTCACATCGTAGCCACGGAGGATACCGATAACCTTGCGGCTGCCGTTCAGCTGCACGAACAGTCGCTTTTCGAGGTACTGTCCAGAAAAGTTAGTGCATGGCCAAGAATATCAGGTCGCAAGGCACCGAGGCGCAAGGTAGGCACTTTTAGAGCCACAGGGACGTTGCGACAGCAAAAAGGAATCTTAAAACGCACCTTCTTGAGCTCAGGCTGCGCGGGCGCCATCTTGAGCAGTCAAACGTTGAATAGCTTGGGTGATTTCGAGATGCGACGCGATCGCGGCTGGAGCTATCATTTCGCAGTTGGCTCGAAAAACTGGGTCACGTGGTGATAAGATTCCAAAATGCACGTCACTTTCGTCGCTGCTGCAAGCGCGTCGCAATGCCAACCCAAAACTACTTTGCGCCAGAGAAAATCAGGAAATCAGGTCACACCATGAGCTCTTTTGCTGGGAAGCGCAAGGCTCGAGTCATCAAGGTCGCTGATGAAGAGAACTCGGCCGAAACCGTACCAACCCCAGGCGGCGATAACGGATCTAGTGATGGTGAGTAGCTCCAAGCCTTCAGTGTGCGATTGTTGCTGATAAGAACCAAGGCTGACCCTTGCGAATATAGAACCTGCTAAACCTTTATTCGGCACGAAAGGCGGCCGAAAACCGTTCAGACAATCGGGGTTAAGGAAGAGCTTCAACCCAGCCGACGGCGACAGTCTTGGAGACACTGCTTCCACGAACAACGACGATGAGGACGATGGTCCAGTGGTAGTGCGACCAGCCGTCAGCCGGTCGAGCTCGCTGAAAAAGAAGCGACCAAACAAGTCTTCGCGATTATCGTTCGGTGTAGATGAAGGGACCACTGCCGACGAGGAGAATCCCGAAGTGTTTACACCGAAGAAGCTACCTTTGGGACGTGCACTCGAGAACAGTGCCATTAAGAGAGGGCTGGGGACAAGAGGCCTACCTATGCGATCCCTCGGAGATGATGATGATCGGCCCAAGTACAGCAAAGAATACCTGGACGAACTGCAGTCATCGACACCAAACACTCCCCATAATACCTCGACTCTGCCCCCAGATGACAGTGATTTGATGGATCTCGACGCTTCTGAGCTTGAGGGTGCCATGATCGTGGAATCGTCAGACTTGAATCAGCCAAAACCCCCCACGATTCTCTCGGAAGCCGAAATTCGAGAGAAGAAGGAAAGGCGGGCACGACTAGCAAAGGAACAAGACTTTTTGTCAGTTGAGGATGACGATGACCCCTTTGGTCGAAAGAAGAAGGACGACACTCGACTTGTAGCAGAGGATGAAGATCTCGGTGAGGGTTTCGATAACTATGTTGAAGACGGCGGGCTCTCTCTAGGCAAGCGAGCCGAAAAAGAACGACGGAAACAAGAGCGTCAGAAGATGGCCGAGCTCATCACCGCAGCTGAAGGACATAGTTCCGACTCGTCCTCTGACAGCGATGCGGAGCGACGAATCGCATATGAGGCCGCTCAGACGAGGGCAGGTATGGATGGCCTGAAGAAACCGCGCAAAGACCCGGCGCAGGAACTGTTACAAGTACCGCCCAAGATTGCGCCTCTTCCTAGTTTGACGGAATGCCTGGCTCGTCTACAAACTACGCTCAACGGCATGGAGGAGGAGATGAAGGGCAAGCAAGCACAAGTAGAGAAACTGAAAAGGGAGCGCGAAGAGATTGTGAAAAGAGAAGGAGAAGTCCAGGCTTTGTTGGATGAAACGGGCCGAAAATACCAAGAGGCGATGGGACAAGGAAAGGCAGCCGATGTTCCAACAAACGCGCCAGCGGAATTGGCTGGAGCACGGGGTCTGGAAACCCTTGGTACACCGTTGAGAAAGCCAGGAGAAGAGGATGAGACATGACGAACGGGACATCTCTCCTTGCACTTCGATGCTTGCAGAACCTCGGATCGTTTGCTAGCTGGTTAGGCATTCAGTTTCTCAACCCTTCGGCCCCAGCATCAGGGCGAGCTGTCGAGATTTGAAGACTCAGGGTCACCCCAGTCCCCGATGTCTTGCAAGATTCCCTCCCAGTCAGGGTTAATTACCATAGGGCATAGAACCAATGGTTCTGAGTGCCCCTGAGAAAGCTTGAGGGATCCTCGTCGTGACGGGTCTACAAACCTGGCTTGGTTCACCCAGAGACTCCACGGCGGGCCCACAGACCGCCCAGTCAGACTGAATCGACTTTGCCAGCAACGAATTGAGACGAAACTCCATGATACCATGGTCTGCTGTATTTACTCAGCCTAATAAACACAATCCCCGTTACCGCTATGCCTCGACGGCTGCATTATACAAGGGAAGCGTTATATACAAAAGAGGAGCTCATTATCTGGTCATATACAGGCATGCTGTCCTCTCAGCCATGGCCTAGTCCTCGCGTCTGGTGATTCTAACCCAAAAGTCAGAAGCAAAGAGAAAGACGGAAGTCTGTATCTTGATGGGCTTCTCGGGATTCAGCAATGCAAAGTCATATCGTTTAATCAACTGTCACCTTTAATCAAATCTGTTCAATGTGCTGGAGATGGTGATATCTTACCTCGAAAACAGCTTTGTGGATCTCCATGAGAGCGATGGACTTTCCGAGACAGCCATATTTACCGTGACCAAAGTGCGTATCTACAGCAGCTGTCATCATCCTCAACTCATCCTCCCCAGCAAGCAACCAGCGTTCAGGGCGAAACACGTCAGCGTCCTCGCCCCAGACGAGCCGGGAACGGCCCACGCCATAGAAACCTTGCCCGACCTGAGTCCCGCCGGCGACAAAGAAGCCGTTGATGGTATCACCCGCTGGCGGGACTTGCTTGAAGCCCAACCCGCCCAGCGGGGGCCACAGGCGCAGGCCTTCACGTACGACGGCTTGAAGGTATGGTAGGGTCTGGGTTTGAGCCCATGAGATGGGTGTGCTGACTGATGAGGCAAACTGACGAATCTCAGCGATGAGAGAGGCATAAGCGGGCGGGTTTGTGATGATTGAGAGGATAATCATGCGGAGAGCATGAGCGGATGAGTTTGAACCGGCGATGCTGCGAAGTATCAGTCTTGTCACTCGCTACGCAAGCTGTGGTGAGACGTACATGGAGATGAAAACTTGCTGGATAAGTTCTTCTTCGTTCATACCGTTGTTGATGTGAGCTTGCATCATGTCTTTTGCAGGAACGGCACCCTCAGCAAGGCGTTTCCGAACGAATGTGGTGGCAAACCTTCAGTGAATCAGCCATCATCAGAAGGAATTGTTCGATGGCAGTTCAACTTCTGGGTTGGCCATCGGAAACTCACCCCATTAGACGTCCAAAGCCCACCTGATCCTGTTCCCGGGGCAGCAACAAGTTGAATGGCCATCGATGAACGATTCTTGTCAGCCAGGGATAGACAGACACGATGTTCATGGCCGACAGAGAGCTGACGTTGATCTCATTGTAGCGGTAGAGGTCTTCATCTTGGGTGAGGTATCCAAAGGGCTCGCCGAAGGAGACATCGCCAATGGCGTCAAGAGCAAAGAACTGCGTCTTCTCTGCCAAGTCAGCCGGTCGTGTCGCGCCAGCAGTTGACAAGTACTTTCGATCGATCAAGGCAATGAAACTGAGGAGCTGACGGTCTATACCAGCCTCGAAGCCGAACCCTTCATTTTCCTTGCCGGAATACTATGCATAACAGATCATGAGTGAATGCACGGAATGGAGACGACGCATCCTCTTGTCGACTCACCCCGGGCGCCATCTTGGCCCTCATGGCTTTGTGCTTAACCTCATCCCGCTCTGAGACAACATTGTCGACGTCTGGCACTATTCTGCCACTGGCGTAAAAGTCGCCCTTGGTGTATGCGCTGCGAACCGCCGACATGTTGCGTATCACTGTAGGGTCGGTCGACAGCAGTTCGTTTGGACCAATACGTACAAGAGGGCCTTTACTCGATGAGTATTGACAAGCATCAGAATTAATTGGATAGATGAGAGGTATGTACCGAATTGGTCGGCGGCATCCTTGAGATGCTCATGATAGCGACCGCTGAGAGCCCCGTTGAGCTGCCACCAAGTTGACCATCCAGCTCCTCTGGGGCCAGGGATATGGCGCAGACGATACCAACGTCGCACCTGGCGGGCGACAATAGCTGTGATTAAAAAGACAAAGG
This sequence comes from Fusarium albosuccineum, assembly GCA_012931995.1. Classification (NCBI taxonomy): domain Eukaryota; kingdom Fungi; phylum Ascomycota; class Sordariomycetes; order Hypocreales; family Nectriaceae; genus Fusarium; species Fusarium albosuccineum. The sequence goes on along the minus strand of JAADYS010000694.1, from coordinate 15,958 downwards.
CGCCGAGGTAGAGTCTCGCCCAGGTCAGGCCTGCCAGCAACCCCATGGTCAACAACAAACGTCCAAAGACGTCACAGCATCGAAGGAAAAAAGGAAAGTTAATGACGGCTCAGAAAGTGACGGAATGATGGAATGCGACCCTTTATTAAACATCTGCAGGCCTTCACTAGCGACGTGGGGAGACACATGCAGCGGCTCTCCAGGGATCAGAGGCAAACAAGGCGCCATTGATACTGGAGCTAGACAAGCCGCTGGGCCTTCCCAACCGCCGAGTGGCATTCGGGGAAGAACGCTGAATGGGGCCGGGGAGCCGGGATCAAATGGGATGATGCATCACCGGCTAAAGACACAAGGCAGAGAACAAGGAACGCCCTGGAACAAAGGAAGTTTAATCCTCCAGCAGTAGATCAATGGGTTAAGAAAGGGTAACGCTGGTGAGTCTTGCCACATAGAAGCCAACGTGTTCTCAATAACCTCAAAAGTATAATTGATCTTTAAATTGGGACAGCAGGCAAGTTATGGGAGGTCAGTCCAGACTCGTATCTTGATGCAGATCTCTCCCACAGTTCGTGGGCGAGGATTAGACTACAGAAAGCGGCTTGCGGAACAGCCCGTCATTCGGAGAATTCGTGGCGCTCCACTCTTGATAGCGTCATAATTTCCAATCACTCTGTTTCCAGAGGCCCGAGACCCCTGCAACTGTGTTGGTTGTTGGTGGGACTCGGTCGGTGCGTGGCTTTCTTTACTAGTGAAGCCGTCTTTGACCAACAGCAACTCTTCTGTTCATGTAGTTGATGGCCTAAGACAATCTGAGGCTTCTGGAAGAATGGTTCGAGAGATGGTGTTCGACGCCAAAACTATGGGCGTTCAAAGTGGGACAAAGAACCACCAGTTGAAGACTTGCACGCCAACTAGATTAAAGCCAGCGACAACAAAGGAAACATGCCGACGCGGTGGCGTCAAATAGTTCAACAAGTTATGACGTCCTCTATAAGCTTAATAAAAACAATATATGCTTCAAAAGTTCATCACTCATCACTCATGCATCCTTCTTGCTTTGCCCTCCGCTGTACAGCAGCCCATCTGTTACGCTTCCAAACCAGTAGGCCCACCAATCCACAGCCAGGTTCACCCGGCCATACCATGGAGTTTCGCCCGTTACCTTGGGCATCCTATCTGCTGCCTTGACAAGGTAGTTGCTGGTGGCGGACATGGCCAGCTCCCGTGGCTTGCCCTCTCTGTTCTCCATGACAGGCATCACGCTCGTCGAGCCGGTCTTCTCCATCTGCTTGAGGATCCGTGTTATTGTCTTGGCCATTATGTTGGCTCCGGGTGTCCACGACGTTGTCACATAGCCCATAACAAAGGCCATGTTGGGCAGAGACTCAATCATGCACCCGCGCCAGGTGTACTGGGCTCCCGCATCGATGGGCTGGCCATCGACCAAAGGTGTCACTCCACCAAAAAGCTGGAAGTAGAGGCCAGTCGCGGTGATGATGACATCTGCCTCAAGCTTACGCCCAGACTTCAGCAGAATCCCGTCCTTGGTGACCGTCTCGATTACGTCCGTTACAATCTCGCAGTTGTCTCTGTGGAACGCCTTGAAGAAGTCTCCCTCTGGACATAGGCAGAGCCGCTGCTGAAACGGGTTGTAGCTCGGGTTAAAGTGCACGTTGACGTCGACGTCCTTGGGCAGCGCCTCCTTCATTGATTGCATGATGCTTTTGCGTCCTTGCTCCGGGAAGTTGAGGAGAACCTGGGTTATGAAGAGCTCCCACAGCACGTCCTTCCAGTATATGAGCCAGTAGGCCCATGACCACGGTAGAAAGAAATGCAGGAAGGAGTCGATGCTGGACGTGTTGGCCCGAGAGCTGACAAAGGACGGGCTACGCTGGAGCATGGTCAACTTGCTAGCCTTCTGGGCGAGTTCAGGGACTATTGTAATTGCTGTGGCTCCTGAACCGATGACAACGACACGCTTTCCGGAATAGTCGAGGTCCTCGGGCCACCACTGAGGGTGGACAGTCTGGCCACCAAAGCCCTTGAGCCCGGGAATGGCAGCCTCAAACGCCTTGTCGTACGAGTAGTATCCTAAGCAGCTGATGACAAAGTTTGCAACCATGGTCTTGCGCTGGCCCTCGACATCAACCTCTATCCTCCACTGCTGCTCTTCGGTTCGCCATTCGCATCCCACCACCTTGTGCCGAAGCCGGATCTTGTCCCTGAGGCCAGCGACGTCGACGGCTTCTTCGAGGTACTCAACAATCTCGTGGGCCTGGGCCATGCGGTGCTTGTGTCTCCACGGGTACCAGGACAAACCGAACGAGGTCATGAACGAGTCGGAGCGGAAGCCCGGATAACGGAAGAAGCGCCATGTTCCGCCGATGCCTTCCTGGCCCTCGAGGATGGTGAAGGGACGGTGGGGGAGCTGCTGGCGGAGGACGCGGCCGGTGTTGATGCCCGAGAGGCCGGCGCCCAGGACGAGGATGTCGTGGTGCTCAATTGGATCGGCCATGATGGGCTTCACTCTCTATTATGAGAGTTTTGGGTGGCTGAAAGACGCAAAGGGAACAAGAAGGAGATGTTGAGGGTTCCCCCAGTGTTGGGAACGACCCAGACCCTGGAATTTTTTCCAAGGTAGCTCAACCTTCTTTCCTCCTTTGTCCGGCAAGACCCGGGCCCACATTTTGTGACAAGCCACATTCCATTTCCATCTCTGGAAACATGCTGGATTTTATGCTTGTTAGTACTCTGGAGCTGTGGGATACTTGTTGACCTTAGAAACACGATGTTTCTCTATCAAGGGCTTTGATGACTGTGCCAGGCTCTTACACCAAGTCATAAATTAGCGGCGATCAAAGGAGGACATCAATTTCAGTGACAAGATGACAACAATTAGACATGACCGGCCACAATACTCGCACGTCTAATGAAACCGCAATTGACTTTTGCGCGAGCCGATGCGCCTGCCAAAGCTCTGATAGGTTGCCTCGGACAAAGATCTGACAGCTCCACCAGCGCGACCCTGGCCCTGGAAGAGCCGTCCAAGATCTGACACAACGGCATCGCAGCTGACCGTCTCCCTATGGTAGGGCTGGCCCGGTTCGATCATCGGCTCCGAGCCCCCGGTCATGACAACACATCCCTGCTCGGGGCAGCATCTTGCCATTTGATTTGCCAGCTCTTTCACTGCTGGGCCAGTCTGACCAACAACATGATCCACGAGTGGGGAGCTGAAACTTACAGCCCAACAACCGGGCCATGAGCTGAGAAGAGAAACAGGTCCGGGTCGAAAAGACTCATTATATTATGGCGTCGCAAAATCATCTCTTGTTTGGTCGGCCGTTCTACCAGATCTAGCTGATGCCTCGGAAACACTTTGCTTTTCTCTGCTGACGCCAAACACGACGCATTTACCATGGTCAACCACGGGCCCTCCAAGGGCTGCAATACTTGCCGGGCGCGTCGTGTAAAATGTGACGAGGGCAAGCCTTCTTGCCAACGATGCATCCGCAGGGACCAAGAATGCGGCGGTTACGAGAGAAAACCAGTCCAGATCAAGTTCAAGGTTCAGACAGCCGCCAACCACAGACAGAAACAGAAGCCTCGCAAGAACCAGACCTGCGGAGCCCTCTCGACGACGCCTCCACCGAATCTCGCAGGATCAATTCCCCCGTTCCTTGAGCCAGTGGAACGAGATGTCGCCCTTGGCTTCTTCCTCACCAATTTTGCTGGCGTGGGCCGTGGCTTGGCATCAGCTCGAGGCCTTTTTGAAGTCTTGGCCCCTGTGTTAGCCTCGGAACTTCCCTCTTCGGCCGCTTCTTTGGCCGTCACTGCTGTGTCGACGAGACTGTTTCGCATGTGGCGCCACAAGGACATCATCAACTTTGAATTTCCGCACAAGCCACATGTCGACGCCTTGGCGCGTCTCCGGGTTTCTTTGCGAGACCCAATCGAAAGAAAAAGCCATGCGACAACGGTTGCTGCTCTTGTACTTCAGTTCTACGAAAACCTCTTTGCTGTGCACAATCTTCAAAAAGCTTCTCGAACTCATCATGACGGGGCAGTTGGCTTGCTCATGAGCCAAGACCAGGGCACACCGGGCATGGCCATCGGCAATCATCTCCTAGGATATATCCTGCACTCAGAGGTTTCATACTCTATCCGCTCAAAGATGCCCTTTCCAGCATACCTTCATACCTGGATCCTACGGCACCCGGCTCCTATGAACTTGAGCTCAAGACTCGATATGGTTGGCATCTCGATTGCGAACCTACAAAACAGTTTCTGTCGCTTATTTTGCGGCAGCAATGCCAAGTCTATATCCCCTGTCGACATTGAGGCCTTGTGGTTCGATGTCAAGTCTACAGAAGCACGCCTGTTGGCCTGGCTGCAGGGAATGCCGGGTCATTGGCACCCTCTTAGATTAAAGCAAGTGCAGGATGCTATCCCTCCTATCGTTACATATATAGACAGCTGTGACGTATATCCTTCGGTTCAAGTTGCAGCTATATGGCAAACTTGGCGGAGCTACCGGCTTCTCCTGCTCAAGATAAAGCTCTCAATCCTTCAGCTGGTACCAGGCGGTATGCTCAACACAATACTCTCTGGAAACAACAACGCAGACAAACAAGTCGACCTCATATGCAGTGCCGAGGATACTGTGCAACAGCTCATCGACTCTATATGCCATAGTGTTCCTTTCTATCTCGGAAATCAAAACCAGCGGGTGTCTTTGCCGGACATGACAGACCCCAGCATTGTCCACCCAAGCTACCACCACCTCGAGCCTTGGGACGCACGCTTCATTGATTACATGACCAGCGATGATTACATGACGGCAGATGCACACAAGGCCCACGTGGTTGCTTATGGGGCATGGCACATTCTGAACGTCTTGACTACAGTTCTCAATCTCTTGTCGGAACAATGCGGCTGCTTTCTTTCTCATGCCTTGAGGCGAGGGCAAAAAGAATGGATCCAGGAGCAGTTTGGCAGGGCCAGCGTCATCTTGAGCCTGAAAACCAACAAGGCGTTTCACGACTTTGAAAAAAGCAGGGTGAAGAGCAACGATGTCGAGGAAGGTTTGGTGGAGAGGGTTAGGGAGGGACTGAGGGTGACCAGCGGGTCATGACATGCAGTCTATTCACAGAGACTGAGTCATGATCGCCATGGGTTGAGTAAGCTTATTGATCCTTTTTGACAAGTGTTGTGGTGCCAGGGTGAATCTCTTGGCCAGTCTCTGGCCCAGGTTTGATTTTACTGGCCCGTTTACGAGTAACAGCAGAACATGTCGTTCAAATAGAGCTGGAGATATTGTGGCCAAACTATTTAGTCGAAGAGATCAAATAGGTATACATACGCTAGGATTTAAGCTAGAAGCACAAAGATAAAAATCAAGCCATAAATCCTTGGCAACCATAGGAATATATCCAAATGAGCCAGTTTCAACACCATGAACGTACAATGCCAGTCACTTTTTCACACAAAACCCTCGCCCCCCTCTATCAATACTGCGGCCTCGGGCTCGATGATCTGTTCGACGGTGGTTGCTCTAGTCCCAGAGACTGGTTTGAGGCTGCTGCGGGATACCTAGATACCTGTCTCAGATGCTCAGGCGTCCCCATCGGCACCATCTCCTGCGTTCCATATCGACGATGGGCTACCTTGCGGTCGCAGTTGGTGCAGTAATGGCTAAGATGGCTACCCCAGCCGCAGGCGTAGGGAGCCACAGCTCCGCCGATTGTTGCAAACCCCAGGACGGTTGCGGCCACGCTAGAAAGTTTATTAGAGAAAAGGACATCAATGCAGTGGCAGTGGATCTTACTGAGTCCTAGAAGAGGGACTCTTCTTGACTTTTGTCTCGACGCGATATTTGCAGAACGGGCAGTCGACAACATCAGACTGTTCCCCGAGTAGATGCAATGGTGTGACTGTTACACCGTTGTCATATACATGTTGTTGGTGTTGGTAATGTTGTTGTTGTTGTTGTTGTTGTTGTTGATAATGACGTGGAGGCATAGGAGGAGGCTCGTCGGGTTCGACTGGTATCGGAGCATCATAGTAATCGCTTCTTTTGGCAAGGTGTTCCGTAGTCACAACCTCGGGGAGCGAGTCATAGTTTCCAGTTTCCTTAGCAAAGTGATCCGAGGTGACTACCTCGGGGAGGCCCCCGTCATGAACAACGGTATGCAAAGTCCTGGTAGGGCTGTTAGTTGTTGAAAAGTCAAGGTTGTCTATTCTGGTTATCCCATACTTCGCTCGTTGCGGTGGCCGTTGGCCTCCTGGGGCGGTCTCTGCGGGAATTTTCTCGTCATAGCCGCCTGTGGCGGTGTTATACGAAGGTGGTGGCTGGATAAGCTCTCTCTCAGACATCGTGAAGCCGAATAGAACGAGTCGTGAGATAGAAAAAAAGATTGATAGCTTAATTTGTGTTGCGGGGGATTAGGGGTCCTTTGTATCGCCAAGCTGCAGGCACTTGGACCAGAGCGCTCCATACGGCCAAATATGCGTGAGCTAGTCCGACGGACTACAGCCTAGCCGTACATAGCCCCCAATGGCGAACCGACTTATCAGCGGCGTCAGCAACAGTCCACCGGGCGACGGTTCTAGGGGGTAAGGGTGACGTCAGGGGTTGCCGCGCCTCTTTTATTCGCCAGTTTGGCGCTTACTTGGACCAGGGGCAAGCAAAAACGCCTGGGCCCCATCTCGCAACAAGAATACCAACTCAGGAAATGTCGATTAAACAACGACTTAGCCTTGACAACTAACAAGCGATATGCCTTGTGATATGACGCGCGATTATATCATGCAGTTACAAGCCGCATGGTGACTGGGGCTTTTGCAACGCTGACATGCCTCGGCAAAGCCGATTTGCGACGATCAGTATCCTCGTTCAGCTCGTTTACGGATAAGTTTGTGATTGGTTCCATCAAGTCCATGCAACCATTCTTTAATTGTATATAGCCAAGTCTTAAATCAATGTCGAACAACCTTCCAGGCGAACGGCTTGTTCGAGTTATCTTTTCGTCACAGTCGTTCAAAGTCTTTTCTTTTTCTTTGTCGGGTCAGTCATTTCAGCCGGATATCGTCCATTCTCTCTTTGCTTTTCAGCGTTTGTGGTCAAACAGACCAATCCTAGAGCAAACGCCTTTGTAGTGCTGCAAGTAAGTCTATACAATCCCACTCGGCTTTTCTTGGGGCTACAGTTTCGCCTGCTTGAATGATTCCGGTTATCTCATACATCTTTCACTCTAGCCGATTGGATGCTTAGTGTCGAGTAGTCCTTGTGGTTTTTGCATGCTGGCCGTCTGTTCTAGACTTTCAGCTGCTCGGCACTAAATCGCTTTGACACACCGCATCGACGACTAATTACTGTACTGTAATCACCTACAGCTACTGTAGACTACTTCACGATTGCGGTACTCAGCCAATGGCGGCGTTGTCTTTTGAGTTACGATGGCTTCGTCGATCACTTTTCTTTTTTTGCACCGGTCAAGGCACGGCTCATATCTATGCAACGAAAAATTTCCTGCATTCTTATTACCTGTAAAGGAATAGAAGATACATATTGCTGACGAGCTTGGTCAACTTGTGAAATGATTCCATGATCGTTAGTACCACTTGATTGGCCCATCTTGCCCCGGCCAAAGGGTGTGGAAGCGGCGAGGGCGTCGGACCCACCTGCCCCTCCTCTCATGACAGCTCCAGAAGTTCGTGGTCCAACAGCTTAAGATAGCAAGAGCTTCCCCCGCCATCTTCTCTTCTTTCTTCCTTCACCAACATTCATCTTTGGATACCTTCGCCATGTCTTCCGACCAGATCGTCTTCTTTGACCTCCCCAGCAAGCCTCCTTGCGCTGCCTGGTCTCTGAACCCTTGGAAGAGTGAGTTTCGTTCCATTATCGCTCCGTGGCGAATGTACTGACCTAAGTGCAGCGCGCTTCCTCTTCAACTTCAAGGGCCTCGACTACAAGACTGAATGGGTAACAAGACCCAATTGGTAGACTGGAAGAAATATGCTAAATCTTGCCAGCTCGAGTACCCCAATATTAAGCCAACCCTGGAAGCTCAGTACGTTGCTAGCTCCCCAGACATCAGCTGTTTGCCGACTGACTGACAAAACCAGCGTCTCGGCCAATGAGTCAACCGGAACATGGACTATCCCGACCGTCAAGTTCCCTGATGGTACTTACCTCATGGACTCGCGCAAGATCGTCGAACGTGTTGAAAAGGAGCACCCTGAGCCATCGGTACAGCTCGATTCGCCCACCCTGGCCAAGCTTGAGCAGATCATGCCCCGCCTGATGACGCCCCTCCGCCCCATTTACTTCACCACTGTTCCCGAGCGCATTCTGAATAGCGAGAGTGTCCCCTACTGGCACGAGACCCGGTCAAAGCTGGCCGGCATGCCGCTTGACCAGCTCAGCAAGGAGAAGGGTGGCCAGCAAGCCTGGGACGCCGCTCAGCCGGTCCTGCAGGAAGTCGAGGCCCTTCTCAAGGAGAACTCAGATGGCCCCTTCTTCTTGGGCAAGACACCTAGTTATGCCGACTTTGTCTGGGCCGGCTTCCTCATCTTCTTGCAACGCAACGGTGTGATTGAGGATCTCTACAAGATTAGCGGAAACAGCCAGCTTCACAAGGATCTGCTGGAGGCGACTGCTCCCTGGCACAAGAGGAATGACCATTAAGTGGTTTAACAATGGTTGTCAGCGCCACCAGTGCAAAATCATGAGGAACTAGAACTAAATAGAACACATAAACTAACGCTGTTATTCTCTTACAGCCACTCCGCCATGAATCACAGCAGACTTGTGCCACCTTCCTCATTGTCCGACTCCGAGTCTCCCAAGCTATTCGTCGTTAGCGAATCACTGAAACTGAGCTCTCTCTCAAACTGCTCTCCCAACTCGTCCACGTCCGACAACTCACGGGCTCCTAGATCTGTCTGCACGTCAGTATGGTGGACTGACATGAGAGGATGAGTGCTCGAGTCGTGCTTTCTACCCGTGTATGCCCTACTCTCCATAGTTTTAAAGGCATCGTCCCGGATTCTCTCCATCATGCTGTTGTAGATGGCTTGTCGCCGCGCGCGGCCCTTCTTTCCGTCAGCCTCGAACAAGTCCGGAAACCTCCAGTTGACGTAGAGATTCCCGTGGCTTGAGCGTGTTCTGATGCCCTTGTGTTGGCCAGGCGCGTCAAAGTAGTAGGAACACAGCGTGCAAGCACCTTTGCTGCTTCCAATGTACTTCGAATCGCGGAAAAAGCTGAGCCCTAACCTAGAAGAATTGGCCAGGACCCATTCGAGTACCAGTATCTCAGCATGGACGTAGGGCTTAAAGCTAATCTTGTCGCACTGGGTTTTAATGCGATCATCCAGGTGCATGGTCTGCAACTCCTGGGCCATGCCGCGGTATCTGTCTATCTTGGTGTTATCGCTGTCCATACGGCCTATGATGGCAGATGCCGTCTCGCTATTCTTTCCGAGTGGGTTGTTCTCCGCCTTGCTCGATGGCACTGGGATGACCTCAACTTCTTGGAACAGCCCAGACCAGCTCTCTTCAGCTTCAATAAGGCCATCGACGACGGCCTCATAGTTGCGGAGGCGAGTCAAGTTGTGCCGCAGTTCAGACCAGCATTCAAAGCTTCTTCCACCCTGCCTGCGACCCATCTCAGCACGCTCGTCGACAAAAGTCTTGGTCTCCGGCGTGAGAAAGGTTGTGAGTGCTTGCAGGACGCGGTTGTAGGATTCGAGGTCTGGAGAAAGGCCTGTCAGCTATGTCATGGATTGACTCATGGCGGGGGACCTGCACTCATTTTGGCTCGCTACTTTAAACACAACTCCTTCAATGGTGTTGTTCAGAGCTTCGAGACCTTCTCTAACCACGGCAGCTATTCCTTGCTTTTAGCTTCCCCCCTTGCGGGTTGTCATTGTTGAAATGACTGACCTTCGTTGTCTGGCTCTGAGCATTCGAGACACACATTCAGCTGCTTCTTGAAGTCACGAAGGTAGAAGTCCAGCCTGGGTAGATTGAACACCAGGATCATCTTGAGAACATCATGTCTAGCCGAGATGCGCTCATCCCCCTTGAGTTTATAGAAGCCACATAGCGTTGTCAGGAGCTCGTATAGGAATCTCTCTGCCGCCGCCAAGCCTGAGCCGAAAACCTGGTTGCATCCAAAGACGTAGACAGACTTGTCTTCGTCCTCGAGGAGAGCAATAGAGGTGACTGTTTTGCCACCCTTCATGTTATCGCACACGTTGGCCAGCCCATGGAGAAAGCAGTAGAATTTCTGCTCTTCTGTCTTTGGACTTGGATTATCTGGAGGGTCGGGGCCTCTAAGGGAGCCCTCTTCGTGGGTGATTTCTGTGAGTGACTTGAAGATGACGATGGGCTCGTACAAGCGGCGCTTCTGCTTCTGCTTGAGAGGGACAATGGCGCCTAATTGAAGTTAGTGACTGGCAAGTGGGCCTTGTTTTTTGTAAATATTGTTGTTGTCATACTGGATGTCATTTTGATGATATGTCGTTGTTGAAGCTCTTTGATGCTGGTACACAGGTTCTTTGACGATGGACGAGTTTGATGAGTTTCTCGATATGATAGCGGTCCTTGTTCTTATATTGTTCTTGTCATGATTGATACAATTTTGTCGCCTTTCATGACGGCTTCGCCGACCATGATCGTTTGCCTTATCCAAGCCCCATGCTGGAGGCCGACTTGGGGGCCCATCACTTACTTCATGCAGGCTGCCAGGCCGGCCCCCTACAGCCCGTTGCCTTTTTACTGTTACCTTTTACTCCATTTTCCAATGAAATCAGTCGCACTGACCGAGGTTAGGCCTCTTTTTGGGCCGCGACCCCCACAGGAGGCAACGAGGCAGAGTGCGCCTACCAACAAGAAGACGCATACGCAATTGAGGGATCCGCTCTCCCGTTTCTCTCCAGACACCGGCCTTGTGCTGGCCTCCGCACCTTTGTATTATCCCATTCCAGAGCCTTGAACCAGCTAAAACATGGCGGTGCATTTTGACACTGGAAGAGACAGTGGTCGGCCTCAGGTCGGCCTCCAGAGATTGGCGATGGACCGTGAGGGTATAAGTCTAGGTCTTTTCTACAGCCAAGTTGGGTTTTGCCAGCTAGCCAGCCTCTCTCAATAGGAGCATCTACGTACAACTATTCTCCATTCAGAGATTTATCAATAAACCCACACTAAGACCAATTCCCCTCGCAGAAGAAGACCGACTAGTTGGCCATGTCGCGAAGAAGCCATCGCTCTCACAGACACGGACGGCACAGCAGCTCCAACCAGCCTCAGCAAGACGACATCCCCATTGACCCTAATCTGATGCAGGCCTCTTCTTCTTTCACTCCCTATACTCAAGTTCAAGTATTCGGCTCCTACGCTCGGGTCGATCCAAGTCAGAGCCAGTAGAGCACTGATCCCCGGCTCTCTGATCCATCCGCGGCCGTCGGCACGAGTTCAGAGTGGCAGGATCCGAACCTGGCCAGTATGGGCTACTATTACAACACGCAGCAACCAGCAACAGTCAATCCTAATAATCTCGTGCTCGACCCAGGGTCCGGCTCCTACGCCCAGGGTTACGCCAGTTCTGCTTACCAAAATGCCGGCTATGGTACGTCTCAAGCTACAAGTTCATGAGCCTGAGTTGGAGACAGTGATGAGCTGACGCAAAACTATGTGCCCAGACGAGCCGGGAGAGTCTTCAGCTGCTGCTGCGGTACGGGAATTCAGTCAGTTCCAGTGTGAAGACTGTGGAAAAGTCTGTGATAACAAGCGGGATTACAAGTACGATGAACCCCATCTCGGCCTTGTATACAAGCCTAACGATCTACTCCAGCAAGCACCGCAAGACACATGACAAACCAATCGAGTGCAAGGCAGACAAGAACTGCAAAGTCACCAAGGCGGAGCAGAGAGACATGGACCGTCATTACTGCACTGCCCACAAGGACTATGCCGCCAGGAAGGGCATCTCGGCAGACTCCGTCGTGTGCGGCTTCGAGGGCTGTACTTCGACTTTCACTCGACCAGACAACCTTCTGAAGCACTGGAAGAAGTACCACGGTTACGAGGAGTAACGCTTGAGTTTTCTAGGGTTTTTAGTTGGAGATTTCTCTTTCATTTCCTATGTCTGCTGATTTTCCCATTGCGCTCGACCAGCCTCCCCTGCCCTCACCTCACCTCACGCTTGGGCTGATATCCACCGGGCAATGACGGAGATTCCTCTTTGCTTTATACGAATACGCGTTTGCTTAACTCGTTCCTGGGTTTGGTTTGATGACTGGTTTCTTTCCATTTCATGTCACGAAGAATCAAGACGTTCGTTTTGTTGCTCATTCAAGGAGATCTCTCATGTTTGTATTTCGTCTTTCTTGGTATTACACGTTAACAATGAAACTTCTGTTCTTTTTTCGCTCTCTTTTGCACCACCGCCAAATAAACAACCCAATTTGCCTTCGCCCTTCTAGCTTTTGCCCGCTCGTTCATTTACATCCCAAGTCATTCATCCCTTGATCCGTATGAAGAAGATATGTGAAAGTAGACACTCAAAAAGAAATGGTGTATAGAATCGTTCAAGGGAATCCGGAAGAAGAGGTACATTAGAAAGAGAAAATGCGCCATGTCCAGTAAACGCCTGTCAACTCCAGTATTCTGGTTCCCGGCCAGGAACCCGCCTGCGTAAAATCAAGTCTCAAATCAACATGCTTCTTCTTCAGACCTATGCCGACGAGAAGGGGCAGACACCGTCGGCCGAGCTTGCGCCGGAGCTGGGGCATCTCCGTTCCGACTCGGCGACGGAGGGAGCGGCACTATAACCGCCTGGGCAGCCTCCGCTGGTGCTGGAGATGATGCTCAAGGTGTCGACCTTGAACTCCATGTCGCCGGTGCTGAACAGCTCAAAGTGCATGCGGGCAGAGTCGACGTGCTGGGACTTGAGGTACTCGGCCATCTCAAGCATGAACTGCTCAGGGCCGCAGATGTAGTACTCAGTGGCGCCGTGGCAGAGGTAGAGGTCGTCACGGTCAACCTTGGCCAGGTCAACACGGAAGTCGTGGTCGTAGGTGACGCCGTAGACGTCGGACTCGGCGAGGTGCGTCTTGAAGATGTTGGAGCGGAAGTTGGGGCGGTTGCGGGCGACACGGCGGACCTGGTCGTAGAAGGGGACGGAGCGGCGGGATCCGTGGATCCATGAGACGGGACGGTGAGGTTGGCGCTCCGAGACGGTGTTGAGGATGGACATCATGGGGGTGACTCCGACGCCGGCCGAGATCAGGACGATGGGCACGTTGGACGTGTTGGACATGTCGAGGAAGAACTCTCCAGCGGGGTGAGTGAGATCGACAGTGTCGCCCTCATCCTTCATGTCGATGAGGAGGTTGGACACGACACCGGGGTTGAGGGCACCGCCGCCGAGATACCGGCCGCTGCGGGTCATGTGAAGGCCCTCGTCTCGCTTGACGGTGACGCGGTAGTAGTCAGGTCGGGGGGCATCACTCAGCGAGTACTGGCGGCTCTGGACGTAGCCCTTCTCGGCAATACTGACCATAACAGAGACATACTGGCCGGGCTGGAAGGGAGGCAGACGCTTGCCATCAACGGGGACCAGATAGAAGGAGTAGATGTCATCCGACTCCTCAACCTTCTTTTCAATACGGAATTTGCGGTAGCCCTGCCACTTGCCAAAGTCACGGTAGAGCTGGGCCTCGCGGCCGATGAGCATCTTTGCGAGCATCCAGTAGGCCTTTGTCCAGGCCTCGCGGACCTGGGGGGTCATGGCAGGGCCGAGGACCTCTGCGAAGGCGGCGATGAGATACTTTTCGACGATGGCGTAGTGCTCGGGCTTGATACCCAGGGAGCAGTGCTTGTGGCACATGCGCTCCATCTTGGGGATGAGCTCGGTGATGTGGTTGATGTTGTTGGCGTAGCTGAGGATGACGGCCGTCAGGGCACGCGGCTGGCGCCCGTTGGCCTGGTTGACCGTGTTGAAGTAGTCGTTGAGCTCGGGATGGTCCCGGAGCATGTTGCGGTAGAAGATGGTTGTGATGCGCTCGCCGTGGTCGGTGAGGGCCGGGATGGTGCCCCGGATGAGCCTGGTCTGCTGGTACGACAGAGCCATTGTGATGGAGGATGTAGGAGAGGTGACGAGAGGGTATCAAGAGTAGTAGGGATATATGAGAGTAGCACTACAGCAGCAATAGCAGCAGTAGCAACCTCGTGAGGTAGTCGTCAATGGTTGTTGGTGTAGTAGCTGTCGATGATATATTGGCCGCCACTCGTGTTCTTATACTGGACTGGAATGTGATGGGCAAGCTTAAAAGAGTAGGAGGAACAAGCTTGATTAAGAGACAATGAGGCAGACAAGACACTTTTGACTCTTGGAGCGGTCTCCCCAGATATTTTATCCTCCCATGCCATGTCATGGCCTTTGGGTCTCCACGGATGCGATGGGTTCCTCTCTTACAATCTCACACCCCCCTCGCCCTCCCCTCAGGGGGCTGTTGACCAGGCCCTGGGTCGTATACTCTGAGATTGTCGACAAAGAAAAGAAGGACGACAGACTCAGAAAGAGAGACGAAAACTCTTCTCCACAAGGCGACGAGTCGTCGTGGCTTGCAAACGCCGAGGGCGTGTAGCGTCAAGCTGGGGCGAGCAGAAAGCCATCCTCCCCTAACCTCGCCAAGTCGTACGATAGCTGGTAGGGGGGGTTCTGCTTTCTTTTTTTTTTTTTTTNNAATTCGTTCCCCCTGTTCACTGTTCGTCATGGCGTCACACTCCCATCACCTACTCTTTTTTTTTTTTTTTTTTTTTTTTTTTTTTTGCTGGTTGCCCACGCCTGAAAAAGCCAAAAAGTGGCTTTAGGCCGGAGCTTTGTCGTCACTCGAGGCGCGCCCCGAAGCTTGAGGCTAATAAGCTGGTCCCGGCTTCTCTAGGTCAAGTTCCAGCCCCAGTTGTGGACTCTTTGTGGGGATTTGACGGCGAGGTTAGGGGACGAGGTTCGATGAATTCCGTAACGGGGGGATCCTCTCTTATACGGGGACGCTTGCTTTCCGCCATGGGGATCTTGAGAGAACCACATTGTTGAGAAATATGCTGGGAAAGAGGGACAAAAAGAGGTCAAGTCGTATTGTCCATCTATCAAAATCAGAAATCTAGGTGGAGAGGAGGGAACAGGCGGGGGGCGTGTAGCAACGGCCACAACGTCGACATGGGATCCATCTCGATGGAAAGGATGGACTACATAGTTACGAGGGATCAGGATGGGCTTTTTGTCCCAGATGGGCGAATTGATTCATCGATTGGTGGCTGTGGCCTCGTGGAGGCGGTCCAATCCCTCGTGGAGAGCAACGCCCACCCTCGTGGACGAGGCATGGCAACCGCGTGTTCCACCCAGGCTCAGGAATGAAGATGAGATGTGACGGGGCAACAAGAACAGCCCAGACTGACGGGGCTTGCAAAGGCGCAAATCTGGGCAGATCGGGGTAAACCGTAGTGCGGTCCACACGCGAGCTCATCAATCAATCCTCTGATGAACGAGAATTCCCGAGCCCGTGGCATGGGCCATGGTCCACTGTATCCGTATGTAGGAGGTGACAAACGCGAACCCAAAGCTAATACTCACAATTGTGAGTTGTGAAATCCGCCAGGCTGGGAATAGGCCGGCTTCAAGGCTGCCCAGCGCACGGTTCTCTTGTCTCTGATGGTTCAAGATGGTCAGTCTCTGTCTCTCTCTCGTCAACGCGCAAAGCAAACCGAGCTTCTTTCTACTAGCGAAATAGAACCCTTGCTCGTCCCCGTTCCCTGTCTCCCACATTCACTCAACCGTCGGTAGCTCGGTCGGTAGCTAACCACAGGCACGTCGGCAGAGCCACTCTAGTCTGGCAGCCAGGAACCAGGAACAAGGTCACTACGCAACTCGTGACAACCCGGTTCAAACAC
>JAADYS010000693.1:0-25774 GCA_012931995.1 Fusarium albosuccineum | reverse complement strand
TCAACTTTGAACACAATACTTGACGATAGCATACCATATTCCACCCCATGCAATATCTGAAGAAACAACACCGAGTCCTGGAACCTCGACTTCCAAGTCGAGCTTATCCACGAAAGCAGGAACATTCTCCACACTGACAGACCTGCATTTCCCAGCGTCACATTGAGCTTTGACTGTGACCAGGCCTGCCGCCGTGTCCAGCGTCAACTCGGTGACGGGCTCCTTCATGGGAACCATGCCCGTTTCTAACAGCACGGTTGCTGTGCACATGGCGTTGGATCCGCTCATCGGGGCGTACTCGGTGCTTTCCATGATCAACAAGCCTGCATCGGCCTTGGGATCGCATGGGGGCAGGACGAGGTTTGTGTTCATGGATGATCGGCCTCGTGGTTCGTTCAACAAGAGCTGTCGCAAGCCGTCTTCTTTGTTCAGGCAATGGACCAGCTTTTCGTACATTGTCTTGCCTGGCACATCTCGCACGCCGCCGACGATGACATCGCCAACTTCGCCTTCTGCGTGGCAGCCGACAATCGAGATGTAACGAAGGGTTCGCATGTTGTAGAAGTTAAGTTTGGCGCTCCAAAACTAATCGAGATAAAGGGTTTTGAGTTCAATAACGAGATATCAATTCAATCTCTCTTCAAATAGTCATTTATCCTTTAGTTCTATCTTTTACCCAGTCGTGGTGACCTGCCTATCATGGGCTAATGCGGGGGAGGATGGATAAGATCGGATCGAGCTTCCGAGCGCGCATACGGAGCATGTCCCGTTGTTTAATATCAAGAAAGCATCTTATTTGTCAGACTCAAGGAGAAAACTGGTCTACTGGGTGCAAAGAAGTCAGATGCTTCCCGAGCTATGTCCTTAATGGTGGGACTATGCTTCCTCGTGTCCACTTAGAATCAGCGTGGATGTCTCGAAGGGCCTAGTTTTCCCGGAATATCGGTCCCGAATCGGAAACGAGGGTATCTGGAGCTTAGCATACTATAACATTGTAACATGACGTCGGAAAGAAGTTCTGGAATAGGTGACAGCACAAATCCAAGGCGATTGTACTTCTACGCCTCGTCAGGCCATAGACAAACTCTCGATTGCTACCATTCTACTTGGTGAGCCCCAAGTCCCCCAACGATGCCGCTTCTGAAGCAACGACTTCAGCAATATCCTCAAAGATGTCGCCACCCTCCGGCTCCCAGTCCAAGACCTTGCGTGCTCTAACCGCCCGACTACGGGAATTCGTGCCCCAAAAGAAAGCTCCATAGAACCACACTTTGTTTACATCCTCCACGCTTAAACTCTCTACCTTTTCACTCTCCCGGAACCCTTGCTCCTTTGCCTCTTTCGCAATTGTTTCTGCGATGGCTTTCCAGCTGAAATCGCCGTTTTCAGCAAAGTAGAAGCCCTTAGGTCCCCAGTCCGCTTGACCACCTCCCTGGGCAGCAGCTTCAACAAGTTTCAGGAATAACTTGGATAAATCATGGACATGAACAGAGTTCCAAATGGTCTCGCCTCCTTGAACGGTCAAGGCGGACCCTCGGCGCAGGCTGCTCAACGCCAGTTCGGGCACTTGAATGCTTCTCTTGTTGCCTGGTCCACGGCCCGGGCCATAGATCGTCGGAGGGCACACGATAGCTGTTTTCTCGCCCTTCTTTGCGCCCTCGAGAATGGCCAAGTCAACCTCCCGATGTGGTGCATCGTCCGGAGGTGAAGTAACCTCTTCAAGACCGTCCCAGTCATCAAAAACACGGTCCCGTTTAATACCGTATGTGTCATCTCTCAAATCAGGGAAACAGATAATATCAGCCCCAGATAAATGAATGAGGAATCCTGGTGCATCGCCTGTCTTTCTTGAAAGCCCCTCCACGATGGCCTTTGCAGCGCCTTCATGTTCACAGTTTGCCCAATGGCAGGTAATGTCAGCCTTGGATACTTGCTCGACAAGCAAGGTAGAATCATCCAGGTCTCCATACACGAGTTGGAACGATGGGTATTGGCTCGTGACTACATCTCCCTTTTCTTTACTCCAAACAAGTGCTGTGATTTCGTATTCGGGATGCTCTCGCACCAGTGTGTAGAGCGCGTCACCGCCCACGTAACCAGTTGCGCCAGTCCTAGGAGGCTTAGCTGGTTGTCTCCGAAACTCAATGGCGCAGTTGCGCTGAAATCACACCGCGAAGGACTTACACAAAGATCTTCGTCATTTTTGCCACCTTTCTAATGCTTGGCGAGTGTCTTCTCTTGAGCTTTGCCTCTCCTCTTGGAGGGCGCTTGCGTGAGGCATGTGATGATATAGACATAGAGACGCGGGGTGAAGGGAGCTTGGTAAGCAGAGTGGATGCTGAACATTTGTCATGATGTGCCAAGCCTATCTAGAGATAGAAACTTGAGTTCCTGTTGGGTCATATTTCCTCGCGGTAACCTTCCATGATTGGTTTGTTCAGAAATAGGGTCTTAGAGTACAAGCATGCCGTGTAGAAAAATAGGGCACGGATGATGCATGTATGAGTATATGTGACCGGGTAAATGAGACTTGGTAAGTGATGGAAAAGTAGAACTTGTGGCAGGCTGGAGAATATACGTTTCTCATATGCTAAAAGTATGATCTGATGTATGCAGTTTGAAAGAAATGGAACCTACAATCTACAGATAATAAAACGCCAATATGTAAGGCTGCTAAGCTCAGCTAAAGAGTTCCCAATTCTGGAATCAAGAGGCCAACCAAGATGCAACCGGTACACCAAGAAAAAACAGAATACTAGATAATTACAGTTCGTGAGTTTCAACTCCACCGTTTTACCGAAAAAGTCATCAACACGTCGTGTCTGAAAATATGAGGCTTCTATCTTCTTGCAATGCAGCACATGATGCTGGTCCGTCCCATGAACCAGAGGAAGCCAAAGAAGCGAATAAGGGACAGCACAGCTGTCGCGTACAGAAGAAATCGGAAATACATGGGCGTGCGGACGTCGGCGGCTTTCTAAATGGGGAATTAGCGCAGAGTCATGGGGATATGGCATGAGTAACTTACAGAGACGCCGAGGGTGATAAAGTCGTCAGTTGTGACAAAGACAATCAGGACAATGTTGCACAGCAGCCAGAGAATGACCAGACCCGTTCGGAAGGACTTGTACGAATCTTCCACATCCTTCTTCTCGGGCTCCTCCTGGTTCATGTCGCTCATCGGGGCCAGGGCTCTCCATACCGTCTTCTCGAACTTGCTGTCGATATCTTCTTGTTCCTGTTCGATTTCTTCGACCACGGCGTCCTTCTCGTCCTTGATGACCTTGGCTGAAGGCAGAGCTTCTGCTGTGTCGGAGCCTTTTGTTCCCCATGATACGTCGTGCCAGTTGTTAAAGGCGTAGACCATGAGGATGTTGATGTAGGTCGACATGAGAATCATGTATTGCGGGAACGAGTGGAACATGTGCCACGGGTCGAGATAGATAAAGGACGCGATGTAGTTGAGGCCGTAGATGGTGAAGATGGCGATGATGATCAGACCCGCGACGCCGGTATTACCTCCAAAGAAACTATCAAAGAAGGCCTTTCCGGATTCAAACGAGATCTGCTCTTCGATAGGCGTAGTCGTGAAAGCGCGGTAGACGAGATAACCGGTCAAGACGAGGAGGTATAGCTGAATCATGCCAAAAACCATAAAAGATGCGATGTAGCTGTACTTTGATGCTTTAGGTCTGTTTCCAAGCGCGAGGACGAATTGCAGAACCAGGAAGGCGATGTAGATGTATTTTATCAGCACGTTCACGATAGGCGTCGCCGTGTCTCCGAATGGCCATCCGTGGTATCCTGACAGAACCTGTGGTGTGCCGACCAGTTCCATGATAATAGTTGTCGTGAGATAATAAGCAGCGAGGGAGAACCAACTGAACAAGA
The DNA here is from genome assembly GCA_012931995.1 of Fusarium albosuccineum. Lineage (NCBI taxonomy): Eukaryota > Fungi > Ascomycota > Sordariomycetes > Hypocreales > Nectriaceae > Fusarium > Fusarium albosuccineum. The sequence goes on along the minus strand of JAADYS010000693.1, from coordinate 21,883 downwards.
CGTTGAAGAAGTTGTAGAAAAGCTGTACGTGCAAGAACAGCAACCGAATGATGCTATGCCCCGAGCGGTAAAGTCGTCCAAAATGCATAAGAGAATAGAGAGACGCTGCAAAAGATCCGTTAAGCCATCGTCGTCGCTGGCTGATAAACTCAGCCGCGCCCTCGGGCACGTCGGTCTCGCCCTTGGACGCCTTGATGTAGCTCAGATGCCACTTCTGACTAGCCTTGGCGACCAATTCGAAGCAAAGAATTCTGTCTTCGGCCAAGAACATGTTCTTTTTGAAGATATTCATACCGTCAATTCCCTTCTTGCCCAATTGCTTAGAAAGCGTGTGGTCACCGTGGAAATACTGCTCCAGCGGTCGCCCCATGATAGCGCGGAACCTGTACGCCGAAAAGGCACCCGGCAAGACACTCACGTATCCAAAAGCGCTTTCCAGCGGCTTATCCAGCACGTTAGAAATCTTGTACTCAAAATTCTGCACCGCAATGAGTGGATTGAGAAGCATGACGCCTCGTTTTCCCAGCATGGCGTGGATCTCGCCACAAGCGCCGCCGAGGTCGCGATCGTTGTAAAAGGCCTCCCACAGCGACAAGAGGGCGCGCGGGCCAGGCTTTGTTCCAGCGTCAATGAGAATGGCGACTTCTGGATTCAAGATGCGACCGAATGCGTTGAACAGCCAGCGATGCGAATTGATCTTTTTGCTGTTCTTTTGCTTGAGACAAAAGATGAACTGTACGGGCGGCAGGTTGCGGTGCGGCTTGTCGTGCGAGGGGCGCACGAGCTGTTGATCGGGCGTCACTGAGATCTGACTGGTATACTCGAAAATATGAGCCACTGTCTCCTTGCCGTTGACGTCCTTTTTGATGACACCGTCCTGGTAGATGCCGACCGTCGCGAGCACGTCAAAAACGTTCTTGTCCACCTTGTCAATACCGTCAAAGACAAGACAGACAACAATCTTCTGCCACGCCGGCCCGCCCTTGTTCCAGAACTTGGAGCGCTTCAGATTCACAATATCCTGGATATTCTTCATCGTGTAATGCAGCGTGCGCGCAAGCAGCACCTTGTCCTCGTTGTAGTACGTGATGGCGATCAAGAGCTCCGTGTGGCGGTTGTACATCCTCGGGCGGAGGTTGAAGCCGTTGCGCAGGGTAAAGTCGTTGGGGTCGCACGTCGCCGCCGTGTAGCGCATCTTTGTGAACTCTTCTTGCACGGCGCCGGGGGCGTCGCGGTACCGCGGCTCGATGGCGTTCTTGATGGCGCTGGGCACCGGGTAGTCGATGCTCAGGACCGAGCCCTGGACCAGCTTGACCTTACGTGTCTTGGAGCGCGTGATGCCGCCGACGCCGGGGACTGCAGCGGGCTGCTGCTGTCGCATCATCCAGCTCTCGTTGGGGTCGAGCTCGTGAAAGGTCGAGTCGGGCCGTCCACGCGCAAAGTCATCAGGAACAGAGAGCGTCTCGTTCTGGTCATACGAAGGCATCGTCGCGGCTCGTCGAATCACCGAGAGTCGAGACTCTTGCCGGCGAGAAGCCTCGACATCATATTCGGGCTCCAGGTGGTTCGGGTCGTGCATGTACCCATCAAAGCCGCGAGTCCAAGAATCGTGCTGCAGCAAGTCTCGGCTGGAGTCATTTTCACCGGGCACCGGGCGCTGTATGCCGACAAGGGGAGGGGACGGGAGGTCGTAGACGGGCGAGTAGGGACTCGGATCGTGGGACGAATACGGTTCATTGAGAGTTGGGTGAGAGGAAACATTGGGAGAGTATGGATCGTTTAAGTGAGCACGAGCTGGGTCGGCGGGAGAATATGGCGGTTCATTCAGAGGTTGACGGGTGGGATCGGTCTCTTCGGGCGAGTCAAAGTGGTACTATTAAAGAGCAAAGAGTTAATAAAACGGCCAGTTACAGCCAGATCGTATTTTCAATATATTGTTGCTTCAAGCTTCAACTCACTGCTTGACCCGCTGGGAGATCCTGCATCTGGTGCGGCCTGTCATAGTTTTGCTGGCCATGCTCGTTGAAAACCATCGTGACGTCGTTGGCCTTCCTCTGTCCAGCTGCAGGGGGCTGACACTCTTCGGGGAATATGGCGGGGGAGCTGGGCTCAAGCTACAGTGAGCTGGGTGGTGTGTGTGGCATGCGCTCTTCTCGGCAGCTTCGGAGCAACAAAAAATGGGCTCTACAAGTCAAGAGTGAATAAACAACAGCCACAAGAGATTATCTTTCAAAAACGAGAGGACACCGTAGTGAAACCGGCGAACGCAGCGGAGAAAAAAAAAATAAACAGCAAGAGACAAAAACAGAAACAGGGTCGGGTCAGGTCACGCAGTCCCCAAGATCGAGAAAACCGGGTAGAAATGGGAAAAAAGAGACTTTGGGTCAGACAGGAAACTGGGGATCTGATCCTTCTTTGTCAATGATCGACTCTGCCGCGTAACATGAATCTCCACTAAAAGACTGAGACAGAGGTGCTTGACTGGCCGGCGTCAACCGATCCTGACGTCGCCATCATGAATACTGTGTACAAGCAGAAGCCTCTGGTGTGCTGTATGTATTTGGGGAACCAGCCAGTCAGCATAGGGGAGGGGGGCCCTATTTTTAGGGTGGCACTCTGTGGTTGTGTGACAAAGCCTCGTATCGCGCAACTACCGCTGCACGCGTGGGTACATGTACCGGCCTGTGGAAGAAAAAACCAGGCACAGAGGGCCATGCCAGGAACAGGCCCAGCACCTGCTGTAACGTGTTTACGTCAGTGAGCCTGCTGGGCTCGGGATGGCATGTTTTGGGTTGAGAGACATGTTGTCTCCACTGTGTTCCGTACAAATAAACCCCACGCCCACGGAGCACTGCCAGCTGGCACCACGTAGGTAGGCGGGCGAGAGGAACTTGATAAAAATAGAAAAATAGAGGCAAAATATTACAGATCCAAAGGACCGATTTTGCACCAATTTTTACCGGCCAAAAAGGGAGCGAGAGTTGCTGTCCAGCCGTTGACGTCTGAGACAGTGACATGTGCTGATGCTGGGTTCTGCCCGTGCGCTCGTCATGGGCTTGACCATCCCATTTCAATGCGAAGCCTCCCCATGGTCGCAACATTTCTGCCTCAAACGATCAACCTGATCAGAGTCTAGGACTTTGGCAGCTGCTGCCTCTTGTTTCTGTTCTTCTTAGTCAGAAGAGGCGATGCAAATCCATCAACTCCGTCGGATGTTGCTCTCCCCGCGCATTCGCACTGGCAGCGTCATGACCAACTCAGCCTCAGCGGGTTAGCGCATCCTTTGCCGAGCACTCCGGGCTCAAGCACTCCGGACTCCGGGAACAGCGATCTCCATCGCACTCGGAAACTGTCCGGGCTCGACAGTCAACAGCAACGACCAAAATTAGCGGCTTATTCATCAAATCTCGCTCGAGATGCCCTCATTCAGATCAACGTCCCAGATGCTGCCTCACCCACAGGCAATTTTATTAATCCAGGAACCAAAAGCCACATTAACACCCAAGTTTGCAAAGAGTCAGGGGCGCATCGCTAATAATGGCGCCACTCGGGCACTAACAAGCGTTGCGCGAGAGCCGGTGGGCTGCTTGCCGCAAGCCACCAAGAACGGGCCGCTGTCAGAGTTTTACAACATGTTGAGAAGACAATTCCCTCGCGCCAGCAATGCACATAAAAGGAGAGTGCATTTTCCAAACAACAAAACAGCGCAACGTTCAACAAACAGATGGCACTGTGGATCGTCCCCAATGCGCCGTGGCTGGTGGCTGGTATAATTGCCCGCCATGCGTCTGTTCTCCCTTGTTGGTGAAACGTTATGCGAGCTTCGGTGCTACCGCAATGCAAGCCACGTCCGACCCCAGCCCGGTCCCCTTCATTCCAGCACCATCAGGAATTTGTTGGAGCTCGTCCCCGTTATTGCAGGGCAGCCACTAACTAATGGGACTCGGCTAATTGACCAAGCGCGGAACCACAGATTAGCTCAGCGATTACCTCAGCCGACGTTAGAATAGAAACACCAAAATCCGCCATCTTCAAACCGGCTACTGTCAATGGATTGGCCTCGCCAAATGGTTTCGACTCATCTTCATTTCGTTCCTCGTATTTTTTCGCCCGATGCGGGAGGTAGGATCAACCCCTTGATATTCTCAGCCTCTCGACTTTACAAGACCAGTCCGAGCCATCATGACGCCCAGCCGCTTCAAACACTTCGGGTAGCGCAACAAATTGGTGTCTTAGACCGGGCATTAACCCGCCAAGCTGCATCTGTTTGACCTGGACAACAAAGGGTTAGGCTGAATTCCAGGCAAGAGGGAACCGGCTAAACTACATCGAGTTTCCTGCAGCCCAAACCATTCAGGTCCAGCTTCTTCCAAAAACAGTACTCCTTGGTGGCCCATATCGCGTCCTCCATTACTGGTCTATAGCCGTGAAATCAACGTCTAGGCACCAATTAGCAAACGCAACAAGCTACAGCGCTTAAAGTTGTCAGAAACTCACCAGTTCGCCGCATACAGCCAGTCAAACCAAGTCTTTTTGAACCATGTACCTCGAACGCCGTCTCTATCATCGAAACCGAACACATTCCAAACCAGACAAAGCGCAAAGCGACACAAAGGGCTGGCCAGCCTAGATCACTTCTCATGACATGCCTTCTTAAACTCTTTCAAAATCATCTGCATCAATTCATTAGCATAGCCTGCAAGCAACCAGTCGCTCCCGACCTACCTCGAAATCATGGTCCGCCATCGACATAAACACTTGACCATTCTTGTCCAGCTTCAGCTTGGTAACCCGCGGGCTCTTGATACCAAAAGCAACTCTCGCGAGGAACCGCGCATCATCTCGAACGTCCGTCGCCGCAAGCACCTTGCGAATTTTCGACTGGTCCATGACCTTGGGTGGCGATGGTGGCAGTTCCACGGCTCTCTTGCTGAAACAGAATGTGCAGTGTCCACACTGCGTCTTGCCCCCCGGGAGGCCCATTCCAAAGTGCTCGGCGATGGAGAGTGCAAAACACTTGGACGCTGTGATGAGGTTGACAACCTGATTCATCCTCTCCAGGGCCTGTTTTTCGCGCAACTTGAGGTTTGCGTAGAGCTTGTCCGTCAGGTCGTCAATCTCCACGTCGGTCTTCGGGAGTTTGCTGAGGATCTTGTACTTTTGCTCGACACCGCTAACAGTGAGCACGATCGCTCCATGGTCGTTAAGCTCGCCGAGAAGCTTGACAAAGTCGGCGCGACGCAGACCTGTGGACGTGGCCACTGCACTTGGGTCAATGGAGTGGTACTTCTTTGCCTTTTTGGCATGCGCAAGGATAGCCTTGGCTTCGGCCGAAGGATCATTCTTGAGACGGGGGTAATATAGCGGAGTCGCTTCAAACTTGTAGGAGCTGTATTCAGGCGTGACTGCGCGGATGAGGCCGAATCTCAGTTCCAAAGCTGCATAGATGACGCTCAAAGGGCTCGTGCGGATATCGAACTCGTTCGCTTGTGCGTAGTGACTCGCTTTGAACGTGTCGCCGACGGGTTTGTGAATAACTTCGTCGTCAAAGATGTCCTTGAGGAGGTCGTTGAGCGAGCGGCGAGACGGCAAATCCCCTCGTGCAAAGTTCTCTCGGAGGTAAAAGTCGCCCGGGCAGAGATAGAGCATGCAGTAGCTCTGTTTTCTGTCACGACCGGCGCGGCCAACTTGCTGGCAATACTCTTCAACGGTGCTTGGGACGTCCCAATGGATAATGTTGCGGATATCTGCTCTTGTTAACGATGTCCTTCCCAGCCTAGAGGCAGAACACCAACCTGACTTGTCGATTCCCATGCCGAAAGCAATCGTCGCAACCACCTAGGTCACCGTTAGTGCGCAGTCAATGGTGTCAATGTGAGGTGTTCCCACAATTTGAATTTCCGAAGCCATGAAACCGTCTTGGATGTGTTTCTTCTCCTCCACCTTCATGCCGGCGTGAAAGAATTGGGCGGGGAACCCGTACTTATTGAGATCCTCCGCGAGCAACTCAGCTTGCTACATCACCATCAGCAACCAAGCATCAAGGTTGGATTAGCAACAGCCGGGGGAGCCACCTTCTGGAGCGTGACGTAGACGAGCGTCGAGCCTGGGTGGGTTCTCAAGAAGTCAAAGAGCAGCTCGTACTTGTCGTTCTTTGTCTTTGTGGCTTTGGCCTCCAGACGAAGACTGGAAAGGGAGTCAGTGATCCAAATCCAACCAAGCTTCCACGCGCTGCTCACTTTGGGCGATACATTGATGTCCTAAAGACCCCGGCCTTGGCGATATTGAACGCCTCACAGATGTCATCCACGACGGCAGGCGTGGCTGTAGCTGTCAAACAGATGACACGTTCAGCTTTGATCTCTTGAACGAAACGGGCAACTGCACTAGGTCAGTTCCGGGGACAAACATGGACGAGGAGGGCGTAAAAGAAACCTTTCAAGTAGTCCGGACGAAAAGAATGACCCCACTAGAAACATATTTGTTAGCCCAGAAGGATGAGTACTGCAGAAGCAATCAAACATACCTCGGAGATACAGTGGGCTTCATCCACGCCAATGAGACGAACGCCGCCCCTAACGCGCTTCATCATCTCGACGAACCCTTCGTTGTTCAGGCGTTCTGGTGCGCAGTACAACAGACGAAGCCGACCCTGACGAAGATCCGAGTTGATCTGTTGGAGTTCCTCGCGAGTTTTGGTGGAGTCGATGCACTCTGCTGAGATGCCTTTCCTCTTGAGGGCGTCGACCTGGTCCTTCATCAAGGCGATCAATGGTGACACGACGATGGTGATGCCCGAGTCACTGGCCTCTCTCTCGTTGGTCTGGTGACCCATCTCTGGGAATGCGATGGCGGGAATCTGGACGGAGTCAGCAACAGAAACAAAGAAGCAGTTCACCAGCGAAAGCGTGGGCGAACTCACTTGGTAGCAAAGAGATTTCCCGGCACCAGTCGGAAACACCACAAGGGCATTTTCGCCGCCAAGAATCCTGTTTATGGCACCCTCCTGCTCGTGCCGAAAAGACTTGTACCCAAACTTCTCAGCTAGGAGCTTCTGTGCGAGAAGAAGCCGCGCTTGCTCGTCGAGTCCGACGTTTGGCACGCTGCTGGTAGGGGTGGTGCCATAACGCGCCTTTTTGGTTGAAAGGAAGACAACATCGTCGCTTTCCTGGCTTCTTCCATGTTTCTCTGCTGGTTTCTGGACAAGATCCTCTGCCGAAACCCCTTCAAAGAGGTCGTCTCCGGAATCAAAGTCGTCCTCTGGCAACGTCTTCATGCTGTCAAGGGTGAAACCCTAACTGGGGCAGTAGTTCTTTCAGAGTTGCTGGAAAGGGATCAAGAGATATCAATGATATTGACGCGTTGAGGTTCAATTGATCAGGACAAGATGAGTGAAGATGGAACAGGCAGCCGTATAGCCCATGATGATGGCATTTCGACGTGTGGGGCTTGAAGACGACAGCGTCGTGGGGCAGGTGCGTCTGTGACGCCAGGTCACGTGATGAAATCACAGGTTCAACCTACCCTGCGGCGCGTGGTAGAAAGACGAAAAACCCTGACGACATGGGCGATCTGAGCTGTGAAAGCAGTTTTACATGATAAATAGATGTGTTCAGTGTTAGGAGATGATTGGAGTCGTAATTCCGGGTTGTTGTCGGCTCATACATTCAGAACAACGTTCTTGTGACGGATTGTCAAAGATGGTGCTTGAAATTGTATTGTTAAGATGGACTTCATTGCAAAATCAACCAAGATTTCCAAGCACGAAGGATAATAAGACTCAGAGAATGAATACAGAACACTTGATTCTAATGTTTTATTAGTTAAATATGAGTCAAATCTACTTCGATCAAATTCTGCCTCATCACGTTATCACGTGAGAGTCCACGTGACTACACCGGATGCAAGCACGAGAGTGACAACAGATCTAGGAGTTGATCGTTGGGAAAACCCCTGTGAACTGCTTGGCACACCATTGGAGCATTTGTGCAGTAATGTACGCAGGTTGCTTCATCCCGTCGTTGATCACCGTTTCCCCCCCCAAAAGGTACTTCTATGGTAGGTAAAATCAGAGGGGCGCGGAAGTACCCATCCTTTCCTAAGCCAATGACGACGGCCGGGTAGAGACGATGCTCTTCAGCTCGAGAACGGCAATCTCCTCTTTCTCTTGTCGCCTCGACGTGGCTGGCTCTAGAGGAGAAAAATCCAATTTTATCCGATATCTCCAGTTGCTCTGATTGTTCCGTAGTGCCCACCTCGCCCGAGCGTCTCTTTCTCCGCGCTTCTCCGATCGCTAACGCCTCTTTTCCCCGAAACTCTTCAACACCCCAAAATGTCCGAACCAGCACAGACGACCAAGACGACCCCTTCAGCCCAGAGGAGAAAGCCGCATCGCCGACCACGGAAGCCGCTCAGTTGCGAACCATGCAGAAACGCCAAACTCCGATGCGACCGCCAACAACCTTGCAATACCTGTCAACGACGAGAATGCGCGACTGCGTGCACATTTCGGGGAGTCCGTGACACTCTGCAAGCGACGCCGCTGGCCCACGTACCAGACACTCCGGAGCTTTTTCGACACACCCGCAGGCCAGTCAGTTCAACAGCCATTCCAGCAACCGATCAAGATCCATCCGTGTTACCATTTCATCCTGTATCTGGGAGTCGACCATCGCCCTACAATGAAGGCGACTCATTTCCCTCCCTAGACGCAGTGCTCGAGCGTCCCGCCTTTGGTCGAGATGAAGATATCTCCGGACATGGGAATGCTCTGCTGTCGCCTTTCTCATTCGGCCCTAGAATGCCCAAGAACGAGCTACTGGATATGCTACCTCCAACCGCTGTACAAGAGTATCTGGTTTCAAGATATTTCACCTATCAGGCTCCCTTGTTCCATGTGCTCCACGGCCCGACCTTCCAAAAGCAATACAGCAGCTTTACTCGAGACCCAGCACAGGCATCACTGTCTTTTCTGGCTTTGCTCTTCGTCATCTGCTCCTCGGCCATTCACACATTGGATGCTGGAGATCCTGTTCTCAGCGGGTGGTTGGCAACATCAGATGTTCAGACCCATGATCAGCTCCTCGCTTCTAGGCACCTCCGCAGCGCGGCACTCACATGCCTCGCACAAGACCGCTTCATGGTGCATTACAACCTGAACACGCTTGAGGCATTACTGACCATGATCTACGAAATATGCCATAGTGAGGGTGTTGATCGCGGCTGGGTCTTCTTGGGTACGGCGCTCAATATAGGTATCGCTCTGCGCTGTAATGTTGACTCTCAGAATCTTAATTGCATTGAGAAGGAGAGACGCCGTCGATGCTGGGCCGGGATTCTCATGCTTCATACCTACCAGGGCATTCTTTTTCGAGATATTGACATGTCCTTTCTCCGTACAGTCGCCGCTACCTTGCCTGCAGATGTGAACGACTCGGACATACATGAAGACAGGGTCGCGGAACACACCACTCGCCCGACCACCATGTCGCTCATGAGGTTCAAACTTCGTCTATTTGAGCTGTCGACCGAGATATGCTCCCGTCTTTCCAACTCTGCAACGGTCGACAAAGCCTTCATGAACCACTATGACGGTCTTATCGCTAGGGAACGGGAGGAGTGGAACCGTACATTCCTACCTGACGGGTCTCCTAGCATTCTAGATACAACCAGTTATGCGCATTGGTGTATACTTCAAACGTACGCACATCAACTATATCTTCTGATTCATCGGCCCTTCTATCATTCCCACTCGCCCCAATATCTTCTGTCTTCCAGAAGGAAGTATATCGACTCTAGCATGGCTTTACTGGACCTGCATCGACAAATTTGCGAGTTACCGACGCTTCGTCCCTACCGGTGGTTAGCCAACGGTATGACGAGTTTCAACGCAGTTCAAGGTGCAGTCGCTCTGGCCGCATGCATTAACGACAGAATCGGGCAAGCGGAAACGACGGGATCGCATCGTCAAGAGATCCTCGACGCTGCTGTTCAGCGCATCAAGGCACTCCAGCAGTCCAGCCCTGTGTGCGCTAAGGCATACCCAGCGTTGCAAAATCTACAGTAAGCAGACAGCATGCTTAGCCCGTGAAGCAAAAGCTGACGTCTACAGAACCCAGCTATCCAATTCAGCTGATGGTAACGGAAATGGCTCCTCGCAAGAGTTGAACACGAATACTGCCGACTGGCTAAATCTGGACTCTATCGACTGGGTAAGACTACTTTGGATATCAATCATACACTTACTACGAGGGATTGGCTGACACTTACAGGTTTACTGGGACAACATCGTCGGTCACACCGATGATTATAGTTATTAGTATTTTATTTGTTCGTTTGTTTGCATCGCATTGGTTGTGTCGGAATTTACGCTGGATGCGGTATTCAAGGTAACGATTGTTGGCCTCGAGGGGGCAAGCGAAGATGCTGGAGCGAGCTATTGAGGACACAAAAGAAACACCAATAGGTGGACAAGTTGTAAAGTTGAAAAAAGTAGATGTTGAAGATTACAATAGAATGTAATTACTTTTCTCCGAGACAGTCTACCCTGTCTACTCTACCACTGTTCTGATGCAGCACAAGACGGAATCCCCTCACGACTACCAGCCTGCCCGAGAAAGAAACCCGTTTCCGCCTGTTCCCCTTGTTCGTTTAGGTTGCTTTTTTTGTCTTGTATCGAGGTGGTGCCGAATATAAGACCTGACCACTACCGTCACGAAGAAAGGGGCATTGCTTCAAATGCCCTTCCGAAGCTCCGTCATCTTTTTGACATCGATATCCTTCCAGAAAAGTACAGAAGCCCAGGTGATAGCAAGAAGCGCCGTTGAAGAAATGAAGATGACACGCTGGGTATCCAGGTATGCGTGATCAATGGCCAAACTGGCAGCACTTCCAGACGGATAAGATGACTGGACGTCAAGGCTGCCGTAAATGTCATCCAGGGAAGGTAGTTCACTGGCTGGGAGATACTCAGTCAGCTTCTTCTTGAACACACTGGTCCAGATTGCGGTTGCAATGGCTGATCCTGCGCCCTTTCCAACATCGATAATGACGGATTCAACCGCAAGAAGGGCTGGTGTGTGCTCTTGTGACACGGCCATAAGGCTCATCTGTTCAATCGGGTACATGGTTCCCCCACCAAACGAGATGAGGATTTTGCATACGACCATCAGGGCGACAGGTGTGAATCCAGGCTTAAAGGCTATCATGAGCCCTTGACCCAGGATGAAGAAGGGAATGCCGAGAACAAGGGTGTATATCTTGATCCGACCGTAATAACGCAGTGAAACGCCAAGGATGAGGGTCCAAAAGGATGACCCGACGTAATAAATGCTGTTGATGTATGTGGCCTGTGTAATGGATTGGTTGAAGACCACGATAAGCATCGAGTATATATAAGCCGAAGATATGAACTCGGAGGTGTAGAGCGTTGCAGCCATGATGTTAGTCCAGACGACAGTTCGATCCTTCATGAGGTGCCATGGAAGGAAACTCGAAGAGGCTAGGTATGTCTCGTAGACGACGAAGGCAATGATCAGAAGAGGACCAAAGACGAGGAAAGAGATGATGAAAGGTGACCCCCAGCCTTCATTTTGGTAGGAGTAAATGCTTAAGGCTAGAAGGAGAAGACTTAACCCGGTCGCAAGAATGAGCAGTCCAAAAACGTCAAATTCTTGAAGATAGAAGATGATGGACTGCGTGAAGTTTCTGCCGTGCTCTGGCCGCTTGATCAAGCCCGCTTCCCGTGCAGTCTTGTCAAACTTGAACATGAGAATGAGGAGGGGAGTGCTGACAATCGGAATGATGATGCACCACACCCCAAAACCCCATCGGTATCCAATTTGGGACAATATGCGATCTGCAGCTGGTCCGTAGGCCCAGGTCGAGATCAACGAGGGAGACCATACAATGCCAAAAAGCAAGGCTCGGTTCCGAATCGGGGCAGAATCTGATATGAAGATGACCAGACTGAACTGGATCCCATAGTATCCGACATAGTAGAAGACTTGGGCCGCGCAGTAGGTTTCAACGCTATCACACGCAGCCATCATGACGGCCCCGACGACTGTCAATGTCACCATGAGCGATAGACAATGAGGCCGACCCCAGACATCAAGTAGCTTGGCATATGGGAGCCTGATGATACCACTGGCGATATTGGCAACGACATCGGTGGTAGCGGTAAGAGCATGCCTTCTGAAGTCGCTGACGACGTAAGGAGTAAGGACACGGAAGATGTTGTTCGAGAATCCAAGGACAAAGACGACCATCCAGATGCTAGCCCATTGTTAGCATGTCTCGAGAAGACAACACAAACCGCTTCAAACTCTTACAGGACATGTGCGAGTATCTGCTGGTTCCTGGTCAGGATCTGCTGCAATGGTCCAGGTGTCTCTTTGTCTCCCTCCGAGTCTGCGTTGGCACTTTCGGAATCGGACTTGGGATGAGAAGAAGGTACGTCTGGCTTCGGAACATCTAGTACCGTTGCTGGACTGCTCTTCTCGGCGACGTGGTTATTATCAGCCCGATGATCATCAACGTTGATTGGGTTGGCCATCTTGAATGCGTCGTTGGCACTGCGCCTGGCTAAGCAAAAAGGATAACACTCACTGATCTTCCAATGAGCGATTGGTGGCATGTGTGCAATAAGGGAGATAGACTACCATTTATAATTTGACGAAAGAGGGATTTGAGCAGGTAAAACCCGGAAAACAGCCATGTATGTGTCAAAACGTCAGGGGATCCCACCTAAACTGAGGAAATCCACATTCTGCACGAGAAATTTTCGTTCCGATGGATGTATGCCAGCCCGATTCGGGATGCGTGGGGTGAACCATCATCTGATAAGATGAATCTACTGACCCCTAAACGATTATCAATCAAGGGTCAGAGTGGGATGCCACATTTGACACATTAGTTAATCTTGGCTGTGGATGAGTCTGCAAGGTTCCCACGCGAGTCTCCATTGCGGCGTTGACTGGTTGTCCTTGGCCCGGATGGTGATAGCAAGTCACTTTATATCCTGCTCACAAGTCACTGCAGCGTTTTCAGATAGCTAGTGTCTGGCCAGCAATTTTTTCTTGTCGAATGAACCTTACAAGCTTTGAGTTCCCGGTTACTGATCTGATAAGCGGCCGCGAGTTGGAGGGATCCCTAGGATCCATCGCCTCATGGCCTCATGGGACCAACGATGTGACGGCGTTACCGAAAGGGCAGGTTCTAGGGCGTTGATATTATCAATCGAATGATCAGATAACTTAAATTTCTCCCTCTGGACCTAAAGGATCGGGGTTGACCTACACGGCTAGCAATCCGGATAGGCGGCTAGTGTGTGTCAGCGTGACATTCCATGATTGACCTTCTCTTGACAGCTGGCTCTATCAAAAGGATAAACGTGTCCTACGGGCGTGAGAATTGTAAGTTTGATGAATACATATTGTGTTAGGACATTCGCAAGCCCGACTACTTATGATGCGTGGAATGATGAAGACTGGTCTAAGGTCCCGAAATCTGGAGTGTTTGACATACCCCCATAGAAATGTCAACCTGACCTCTGGGGACGGGGTCGTATTCTTAGCATGCATGGCCTGCAATCTGAATCACTCATTTTCAAGCGACAAGAACGCTGGGTTTGTCAACTAACGCTAGGGTTGAGGCATGCAGTGGAGATTCGTGGGGAGGAGGACTTGATCGGACAAAACTGCCCAAGTTGATTGCTGAGATTCGTCGGCAACCCACGGCATTTCTAGCTTTCTCCGAAAGGCCCCTGTCAACAGTTGGTGGAAGGGAGGAACCTATTACATATTTTCGGACATTCTCGGATATTTTGGTCGGGATCATTTACATCTGAGGGCGTCAAGAACTATTTCCGTCCGGTACGACAACAGCTCCGAAGGGTGGCATCAACTGGGTCTCATCAAAGAAAATTCAGCCTCCGAAAGTCGCATGTGATCAGTCGAGGTTCGACGAGGACTTCCTTTTGGTGAGCTCACCCCGGTGACTCGACATTCAAAATTTTCTCTAGAATGGACATTCGTTCTCAGACTGTGTGACCAAATGTACCTGCTAAGCATGTGGGCCATGTATTCTAGGTACTCAACCGCTGGGAAGAATAACAAGCTGAGAGGCATGGCAGCCCTTCCCTTTTGCCCTTCGCATCCCAGAAATGCCTGACTGCTTCTGAAAATTTGAACATAATTGCTCCGTCATACGTAATCCGAATTATGAAGCCTCGGCATCCAACAATCATCAAGGCGCAGTGGCAGAGTGGTCTAATGCGGTAGACTCGAAATCTACTCTCTTCGGAGGCGTCTGTTCGAATCAGGCCTGCGTCGATTGTTTTTTTGCAACTTTGCTAAATAAATACTTTGCATGGCTATGCCTGGTTTTGTGGTATGTCTGGTTGGTAATGAGCTTTTTTTGCCGACACGAGGTGCATGATACCCGAATTGAGTTTGCAGCTGCAGCGAGATGAGTGAAATTGCAGGGGTACGAGTTCGGGAAGTTGAGAATGTGCTCGCTCCACTATGACTTGGCAAGGTCTGAACGCAAGCATCCTTAGCTACTGGGGAAGTTGAGATGATGTCCGAGGTTCCTTCACCCCTGGGACCGCCGTTATCGGATCTTTCGGAGAACTCTAGGCAGAGCCGGAACTGATAGCCTTAGCTCACTACTTTCTCCGAATGGATCTTTGGCCGAGTGGATATAGAGAGTCGTTCATTTCCGAATAACAGGAACCATCATATGACAAAGATTCCCTTGTTCTTTGCTATTAACCTCAAAGCCATCATACCGACAGATTCTCTCCTCGGTATCACTGTTCAAAAAGCAAGATGGAATGTACAACTGAGAACCACGCATCGGGAGGAATTGTGTGGCACGGCGTATGTATAGATCTTTTCTCTGTGTAATTTATCGTTACTTCGTTGCTGCGTTGCTATCAGACTCGTGCACATGTTAACTTATCCACAGGACGGTCGAGAGTCAGCTGTTGTCAACCATGTTCTTAATCACCCAGAACGCTCACGTATCAAGAATAGCCCAACGGAAATCCTAGCGACTATCGACCAGTGGAGCAAGGATAACCAAATTCTCATGACGATCGGTTCAGACTCTGACAGGGGCGGCCTCATCATGGAACTAATCTCCGAATCGAAGCCAAAGACTATGGTTGAGATTGGTGGATACATTGGATATTCTACCATCAAATTTGGGAGTGCGTTGCGGGATGCTGGGGGCTCGCAGTACATCAGCGTCGAGTACAACGCCGAGTATGCTGCTCTTGCTCAGTCCCTGATTGTCTTTGCTGGATTGCAAGATTTTGTACAAATCATAGTTGGCCCAAGTGCGGCTTTCCTGGCCAAACTTGCCAAACAACAGCTCAAGATCGACTTGCTGTTCATTGACCATGAAGCTGATTTGTACCTGAATGATTTGAAGCTTGTCGAGCAGTATGACTTGCTGAGCTCCAAGGCATCCATCGTTGCTGATAACATCTGCGATGACAAGGCCCGGGATTACGTGGCATATGTGCAAGGCGGTTATAAGTCGCGGATCGCCTACTACTCTTTGCCAACGGGCCAGACGGTGAGTACGCCTTCGTTGTATGTCATAAAGTGGAAGCTGATGACAACGCTTAGGATGGCATTGCATTCTCAACCCGGTCTTGAACAAAGGCTTGCTCTTACGTACATTAACTTGTGAGGATGGCTTGCCTTAAGGTCAAGTTTTATAGTTAGATAAGACAGCTAAATCGTTTATGGGATGCCCTTCCATGTTATATATGATGATTCTTAGGACTTTGGTCAATTGATACACAGTGCATTCCACGTCTGGTTCGTTCACATGCCATCCCACTATAAAGGTGCAGGTTTATTGACACTAATCGCCTGTAGAGCAGGTTTAAACATTGGGCTAGATAAAAATTTAAACTAAAAATCTATAACGAGGATGCTGTTCGTTATGGACAGAAACAAGGCATGATGACACCTGCGATGGCAAGGTTTGAGATAATGTGGCATATCTGCAAGGCAGCTATAAGACTTAGACCGCCTATTAAAAGTTGCTAACGGGTCAGAGAGTGAGTATGCATCAGTCTCAAGGACTTGCCGATTAAACTGCACATAGTTTAAATTCCCGCTCATCATCGAGGAACACGCTTGTGAGTGACGGTGTTGCTGAATCTTGAGGATCCTCCCCAGTGAGCTTAGCAACCAGGTCGACCATATGCACGATAACGCGACCACACTAAGACTGGTGGCCCCATGTCCGAACCGGCCCGATCAAGGTCGGTAGAGCTGTTGGTTCACCTGATTGTGCCTCTTCTTTTTGATCTCTTTTGCAGTGGTAGGTGACATCAGGACTCAAAATACGGTTCTGACACAGCTTCTTAACCATACTCCTATAGATGTAATCTCATCATAAGTGCTTGCCTAATAATAGCTCACTTTATCAAGCTACAAAACATCTGTACAAGCCTCCACCAACGGGAAAATGGTGCCATCGACGTGGCGTGCCAAGCCGCATACCTACACACGCATCAGAATCAGGCTGAGCAATATCAAATACTTATTGGTTCCGCCGCAACGACTTATGCGCGGGGTCGGACTTGGGTTGCATTTCTTTTTTCAGCTCGTTCTCGACCCAGCTAGTTCGGATGATCCCTTGGCTTCCTTAATTGCGAGATTGATCAAAGGCTTCGTCCCTCTCATTCTCTCCATTGCGTCTTCCAGTTCCGTCTATCTACAATGCGCTCTCGTTCTGGCGCCTGGCTGTTACCTTTATCTTCAAAAGAAATCTGCATCGTTTTCTGATTTGAAGCAATGTCAGCAACACGCAATCAAGAAGGTCTTGAGGTGAATCCTCACCAGGAAGACGCAGCAAAAGCGCCAGAGGTCGACCCCCGATATTTTTACATGCACAACAGACCATCAGATTACGTCCAAGTCGTTCAGCAAAAGAAATTACCCTTTGGCTGGAGCTTGTGGGCATTACTTACACTTGCTGCTGTCATCTCCGCCGTGATTATCGGCGCCGGTGTAGGAGCAGGTCTGGGGGTAAAACTGGCTGATTGCAAGAAGTATGCTTACTTACCCCCTTGAGAGAAAAAAGGCGCGGCTCCTCTGCTTACACTTTTCTTCGATCAGATCCGAGCCTTCGTCAGCTCCGACCGAGACCACCGAGAACACCGAGACCACCGCATGTACGACTGCTGATTCGGACGATGAAGATAACAGTGATGGTTATGCGCCAAAATTACCACAAGATATCGTCAAGCTCACTAAACCAGCTGAGTGCGCCGAGCGCGGGGGGCCCAACGAGCACAGAGCCATTGGTGGACTCAAATTTAAATTCTATTGCGGCATGGATGCTCAGGGCAGTGACAAGATCAAAGATCTGGCGGCTCTTGTGACATACACATTCGATCATTGCGTCGACGCCTGCGAGAAGATGAATGAGCTGGTTATTAGGAACAATAATGGCAGTCGTTGTGACAGCCTTGTGTTTGGATGGCAGATGTCTAAAGCCTGGGATGATCTTGAATCCAACTGTTGGCTGAAGAGTGGTACGTCGCCAGACAGGACCTTCAACCTACCTCAGTATATCTATGCTGAGACGCCCGAGTGATCAACGGGGGAGATATTTGTTGGAGGCGATATTTGTCTTCGTAAATTGGTAATTTTGACTAGCATGGATCGGGTAGTTATGATGCAATAATTGGTAGAAATTGATGCAGGGCTTCCGATCGGTGTATGAAGGAGTTAGTAGATTGCCCAAGGACGACGCCATCCACATCCCATCACCTTTACAGCAATGGCACGTACAAGTCCAGCAGCGTAACAGCATGTGGTGAAGGTGATCAATCCCCAATATTCCCCATTGCAACGGGACAAGATTTCTCCAGCAATCGGAATTCCCGTGAGAGTTCTAAAGAAATCCATCTTAGCATTTGATCAAGCCGGATGTCATATCGAAGGACCTACCCAAGACTCACAACTGTATAAGCAGTCGCATAATATCTCCCATAATTCTCTGTCTTGCAAAGTTGTCCGACGCAAACAGGTGTAAGACTGATACCGCTGCCGCTGAAAAAACCAAAAACACAACTGTAAATAACCAACATTGGCACATTGCCTGAAGCAGGCAGCCAAAGACAGATGTTGGACAGGAGGCAGAGGGCAACGGTGACAATCAGAACGTTGAAACGCCCAAGCCGGTCAGCAAAATAGCCGGGAACCACTCGACCGAAGAATGATCCTGCATTCATGATGGCAAGGAGTTGATATGATAGGTTGGGCGAGACGCCGTGAGCCAGCGCGTATGACGAGATGTACGAAATCGGAATGAAGAGCCCCCACTCAACGAAGAACACAGCCAGAGCCGTCAGCAAGAACGGGGAATTCCGAAGAATGCGAAGATCGGGGAGGATGTTCTCCTTGGAAAATGGCTTCGTCGGTAGGCGAGAAGTGATCAAGACACAGGCGATCCCGAGGGAGATCAACCATATGAGAGCAACGACACGAGTTGCTCAGGCAAACCCAATCTTGTCAAAGAGGCTTTTGAGCACAAGAGGAAGCATTATTCCTCCAATTGCGCCACCGCCGGCTGCAATCCCTGTAGCAATCCCTCGTTTCTGGAAAAAGAAATGACCGACGGCTGCAATTGCAGGTGTGAAAACCAATGACGTCCCCAAGCCTCCACATAGAGAGAAGGACAGTATAAAATGCCAATACTCTGTGCAAAAGCCGAGGCTGATCATCATTGCCATGATCAGAGTCGAACCGAGGAAGACCAATGCTCGAGGTCCTCTGGCGTCAAAGATTGGCCCAATCAAGATGCCACAAAAGAATGTCAAAAAGATGTGCAAGCTGAAAATCCAGCCAATTTTGCCAGATTCGTATTCTCGCAGTTGATGACTTTCTAGGTATGCCTGGAACGAGCCTAAGGAGTTTACTAGGCCGAGGCTGGCAGCCAAGCCCATGAAACTGCCAAAGACGCAAAGCCAACCTGCAAGGCCACCTTCGGGATACACATGATCATTTGAATGATGGCATAAGGCACCGGGGGAAGCTGTCCGGCTACCTGATGGTCTATCAGGCTGTTGTAGCGCGGTATGGTTGGGATTTGGCCCAGAGGATACCGCAGGTTCTTGCTTTTCTGTCATAGGGACAAAATCCTCGGCGACGTGCAAAAGTATCTCTGTAAAAGAAGTCTGAGATGTAAAATCGCAGTATTATGAATGTCCTCTGACGGACTCACATTCCGTCTGCATGTACTTCTTCTAGGAGGATTTTATGCCGCCTCACACAAACAGCTTCGTATACATCTCGGCACATTTTGGTTGTAATAGCGGCTGGAAAATATGTCCGACACTCTGAATGTCCCGGACTTCGGAGAAGTTGTCGGAGATATTCGTCCCGTGGAACCTACTAGCGGTAATTGTCGCTGCCAGATCTGTGGGCCGAATAACCCTGATGCTCAAAAGTCTGGCATGATCTCGACCTGTTCCTTATTGACGCTGCGCTTGCTAAATAACCCATCGATGCTTCGCCATGTCGGCCGATGACTGCATCTCGGCTCGGGGAGTCAGCTTCTTGCCGGAAGTGCCCAAGTTTTTCGATGTCCTCAACAACTTGTGGCATCCTGAAACGAACCCAGAGGGCATAGTTAACCTTGGACTTGCTGAGAATGTACGAGATCGTTGTGCTGAGTGTTTGCCTCGACTAATTGGTATAGGCATTGATGCATCCGGAATTGACCGAATTCATAAACTCCAATGTACGAAGTTCCCAGCGCGTATACTGGATACTAAATGTTGACGGCGATAGATTCGTGCCGACTCTCACGCGCTGACTTATGGGGATGGGTTTACGGGATCAAAGCTGGTGAAGAAGGCTCTGTGTCAGTTCCTGAACCGGCAACTCAAGCCTTTTAAACCCCTTGCACCCTCACATCTTTCTGTTACGGCCGGGGTGGGCAATGCTCTCGAGTGTTGCGCGTGGTCTCTGTTCGATCATGGAGATCAGGTACTTGTTGGTCGGCCTTACTGGACTGCCTTCAATTACATCTTTGGCATCCGAGCTGGGTACGTCCGCTACTTGTTCCTTGCAACATGTTTTAGTAACCTAAATCGTCAATAGAGTCAAGGTTCGGGAGGTATCGTTTGGCACTATTGACCCTTTCTCCTTAGAAGCTGTCAAGGAATACGAGAAAGAGTATATGCGAGCACCCGAAGAGTCGAAGTCTGTCAAGGCCATACTCTTGTGCTCTCCACATAACCCACTGGGTTGGTATAAGAAGATAAGAAAAAGGAAATATCGACATTAACAGGCTACCAGGTCGTTGCTACTCTGAGCAAGTTCTCAAGGCTTATATGGGCCTCTGTGGCAAATTGGGACTGCATCTCATCGTCGACGAGATTTATGCGCTATCCGTATTCGAGAACCCCGAGATGGACGACCCTGTGCCATTCACTTCGATACTGTCTATAAACCCCGACGGGCTTATGGACCCTAGGAAGGTTCATGCGCAATGGGGTTTTAGCAAGGTGCCTTGTTGTGTCTCCCACATGTCTTGCTCAACTAACGCAAGAATAGGATTTCGGTGCCACTGGGCTACGCATTGGTTGTGTCATAAGCCAGGCCAATGAACTCTTCCTAGAGTCACTTACAAGCTTCTCGTAAGTCTTTCACCTTGTCGATTGTCATTGTGTTAAGATTGACAAATCCGCAGGCTCTTCAATTTTCCGTCCAGTCTTGCAGACAAATCGGCTGCTTTCTTTTTGATGGACCAGGAATACACTGAAAAGTACATTGAATCGTATCGATCACGTCTAGCGGAGAGTTATATGCATGCGACTCAGTTCTTTCGAGAGCACGGGATTCCATATCGAAAGTCAAATGCTTCCCTGTTTTTGATGGTCAATTTGTCGGCGATAGCCCCAAACCGGTCGGTCACCGACGACGATATCATAACCTTGCTGAAAAAGGAGAAAGTGCATTTTACTTCAGGGACTGGCTATTACAGAAGCGAAGAGACTGGATGGTTCCGTGTAGTTATCGCGCATCCCAAATACGTTTTGGATGAAGGCTTGAAGAGGATGCTTCGAGCATTGTCCTAGTTATAGCAAGGGCAGGACCGTCTCGCACTGCGAGGAATTTTAGACGTTGTGGCTTTCGAGTGACAGACCAATCGAGCATCTGCAACTTCATACAACTTCTTTGGCGTGCGGCTTCTTAAGTCTAGACTCAGGGGGGCGAACCACCTGGGCACTTTGATTCAGCCCAGTCTGTAGCTAAAAGCAGGTCTTAGTATTTTTGACGCTGGAACCCGGCAAAATCGGCATCCGAAGGGTGATAATTCCGCCCTTGTCCCTTGAAGGCGTTGGGTGAGGCTGAAACTGGCTTGCACTAAAACCCCAAAGCGGTTGGTTCGCGGGCTTAACCGGCACTCGTATCCGATTTATTGAATTCTCGAGCCTATCAGAAGAGACAGACCTCAACACTTTCGCATCGCCTGAACACCCCCGAGGTTTTGGGCACGCGGGGGTCTTTCAGCTGGTTTCATTAGGCCCGTATCGGAAGCGCGCGCCTGTGGTGTAAAACGGCTTCAGGGGACTTTAAGAGGAAGCCACAAGAAACCATGCCCCTCGTTGCTTGGCATCTTATTAAGCAAAGCAGGTATAAAGAAATAGAATTATATTACGGAGTAAGGAAATACTATTTACCCGCTTTGCTTATCTAAGCCGGCTTTTTTTAGCTAATTAAGTATAGCATTCTATAAGTAAAATTTACTATATAGGAAATTAAAGCTTAAAGTAAAGCTTCCCTTATTTAGTCTATAATATAGCTATACTACTATAATTACTAGCTATATAATATAATTT
>JAADYS010000692.1:0-13661 GCA_012931995.1 Fusarium albosuccineum | reverse complement strand
CGTGCTGCCAGTTGAGCAGTCCTGTCTCCATGGGGAGTGACGACTCCCTCGCTGGCACCTGGAGCGCCTTGAAGGAAGACTTCTCTTGCCCTCTGGCTGGTGTTGCTGGGAGTGTTAGCTCCAGTTGGGATCAGAGTCCCGGCCATGGTGGCCTCGTTGTTCGTGGTGGTTGTCGCGCTGTTAGCGTTTTGGCGGGTGTCTAGGCGACTTCCTTAACAGCAGTTGCCAAGGAAGTGATATGTAGGAGGGAAGTTGGATTTGTCTTGATAGGGACGGATGTCTGGGAAATTATCTTCAGCTACAGGGTAACTCAGCGACACATGAGCGGCGACGAGGAGATCAGATTTACCTCGAGACGTGTCACGAAAGCGTCTAGGTAGTGACTAAATAAACGCATAGAGTTTGTTTAATTAACTATGCACTGCGTTATCTGCACTTTTTTTTTCCCCCATAGATAGCTAGACATGTGCAACTGTCTTCGTAGACATTAGTTCTGGCAACAAATTGTTGTAATTTTAGTGGGTTCGTCGAAATAGCCAATCACAAAATAGCTTCTTGGGCATTGTTCCAAGTCACATGACATTCCTCGTGATTGTTCAAGCTCGACGTGGTCCCCGTTTGTTGTCTGTAACCTGCGACACCTTCCTGGCTTACTAACTGAATGGTGGAATAGACTGGCCTTAGCCTCTTGCATCATCTTCATGCTCACAATTGAGTTTGCGGGGATCATGTCCTTTTGACCTGTGTTTGCCATAACACACATGACAATGAGACGTCACGTGCAATCGCGTCGCGTACGCGACGCGACGACGCCCTGGTGTTTATGGCAACTAACTTGTACGACGTTGACGACTAATCTTCGACTGTTGGTTACTTTTGTCGCGGTGCCGACGCCTACTCTGCGTTATTGATGTGACTTTTTCATCATTCTTTGACTTATGGTCGCCATAGGAAGAGAGACGAGCCACAACAACAAAAAACACGGCTTTGACATTGCCCGCATCCCCCAAACCCACTGGCACCACGTGAACTGCAAGTGAACCCAATTAATATAGATATACTATCTGAAAATATTCTACATCTGAAAATTTAGGAGTTTAGCGCCTGGGAGGGAAACCGTCATTGGCATCGTCAAACGTCCCATAGAAAACATCAGCCGGGTGCCAGAGCGTCTGAGAGTGACCAGCATCGCGGCAGTTGTTACAGCCGTTGACAGTAATATGGCAGCCATTGTCGAGGTATGTGCTACCGCAGCCCTTGGCCCCATTGAGGTTGTAAACGTTGAGCATGGAGTCCTTGATCTGCTTGCCCGTCATACCCCGGGAGAAGGCATCGTCATTATCGCAGGTCCAGATAACCGTACAACCATAGTTGATACCGAAAAAGTCCTCAATGATAGGGCCCGCGATAGGGAAGATGGCATTTGCGATATCTTTACCTGTATCGTCGGGCCATACCGCAGACGTATACTGATGATAAACAACATCGTCAACATATCGCTGGGCAGCTGATAGACAGGTGTCCTTGGAAATAGAGCGACAGATAGCAGAGCCATCGTGGTTTCCGTGATCCTGGTGCGCGTCCGGAGGCGGAGGCGGGCAGTAAGGGTTAGTGGTCGGGCCGTTATTGTTGACATCGGGAGTACTGCAGCCTGTTGAGCGCAACCTGGTTAGCGAATTGTTCGTCTACATGTGGGCATAGATGTCGGAAACTTACATTGGTCAAAGATCTTGTTGCTGCCAGAGTCGTAGAGGCAACCATCCTCTCCAAAGTAGATATCGCCGTAATCGGCGGGCCAGCGAGCCTGTAGCTGGCAGGTGGCCTTGGCGTGCATGTGGTTGTCGAGGCTGGAATCAAAACCAGACAGAATCAAGATGGTGCTGTAAGGCTCATCCGGGCTGGAGGCGACATCTGTTTTGCGGGTTATTAGCTGGTGGAGGCAAGGAGGTGAGAGTTGGCTTACTGTAAGAACTCTCATACGAGCCGGAGATGGAGCCAGCGTCAGAGGCACAACGGGGAGAGCCGTTGATGAGGATGCAGCCCTTGTTGACGTGCTAGATTCGCAACAAGTTAGTCAACCCCGTTTAATATGAGAAGGCTTGTCGAGATTTGGAACTTACAACGTTGGTGCCGTCAGGGTTGGGTGTGGGCGTGGAGATGGGGTGGCACACGGGGTGGAGAGATCCCTCGATTAGGGTACAGATCATGCCGTCCTGGGTAACGGTTCTGATGTTGGGCACGGATCGAGTGCTCGTGGTGGCTTCTGTGCTCGTGCTCTCCTCGCTCTCGGTGGTGCTGCGGCTGGAGATGGTGGTGGTGGAAAAGGTGGTGGGAATGGACTCGGTGGTTGCCGTCTCATCAGTTGTCGTGGTAGATTCCTCTGGGTTGGAAGAAGTGGTGGATGCCTCGGTGGGTGCCTGCTCGGCGGTGGCAGTTGACTCTTCAGTTGATGTAGTCGCCGTCTCGGTCGTCTCAGCCGTCGAGGTAGCAGGCGTCTCACCAGAAGTGGTCGAGGTAGCTTCACTTGTGGTACGGGTGCGCACCAAACACTCCCTGAGCTCGTTGTGAAGCGCCTCCTGTCGCTTCTCCAGGTCCCCTGGCGCCGCTGTGGTCGTCGTCTCAGCGGGGAAGTCGAAGAGACTGAGGTCAGTGCCGCTGTTCTCTACCACGAATGTCGACCAGGATACCATGACGTTTTCAACCCAGAGCCTCCACTTGCCTATCGACCAGAGCCAGTTGTCAGGAGTCATCTGCACCTCTTCAAGCATGTCAACTTCCAGGACTGCTCGACCCAGGTAACCCCTCTCGGCGGTCGACAACGCCTGGTCGGTGCGAGTGTATCCTAACAGGCGGCTGCTGGAGCCCGGGATGATGCCGGTGAGGGCATCGGCAATAGCTTGAGCACGAGCTTCATATCGATATAGGGTGGTGACACCCGTGGGGTCAAACAAACCGGTCCAGGGGGTAACTACGAAGACGGCGGGGTAGTTCCTGGAGTGCAGAACACCAGGGTTGGCATCATCGCCGACGAGAGCAGCGACACTCTGAGCATTAGCAGTGCCGTCACGAAGAGCGTCAATGGCTCTGCTGGTAAAGTGCGCATCGTCAGTGGGATTCCAGTCGCCATCAATAAAGACAGGGTTCTCCCAGATATGAGACAGATAGACACCCTTGTTGGAGACGATGATGACAGCCGTGCAGCCGTAGATTCCATTGACACCTGCACGGCCCTGTCCAATTTCCGGGAAGTTGTACCACGTGCCAGACGTATCTCCTTGCTGGCTGACCCAGTCAGGGGTCGGCGTCAGATTCGAGATGTAGTCACCGTTGGGAGACGTGTTGACGTCGAAGGTGCGAGCATTCAGATCCCGCTTCCCGGGACCGGGAACCGGGTTCTCGCCAGAATCGATGGTGCCTTCAGGGAGTGGGCCAGTGAGGGTGGACAGGGCATCGCAATCGACCTTGGTCGGTCCAGGGGCCATATCGGCACCACTCAGGGGCTGCCGGTTCAGAGGACAGCTTCCACCAGCGCCGCAGGTGTCGGAGCCGCATGGAGCATAGGCCCCGGTTGTGGTGGTGGCGGTGGTAGTTGTCTCGGATGCAGTCGAGGTTGTCTCCGGTGCAGTAGAGGATGCAGCTGAAGTCTGGGCAGTCGATGTCGGGCCATCCTCTGTGTTGGTGGAATCATCATCATCGTCGTCGTCATCGTTGTCGTCGTTGTTCTCGTCCAACTCATCCAGCCCCTCTAGAGCGTCTGCTAGGAGGTCGCCGGCAGCAGCGGCGGCAAAGGCTGGGGCCAGTTCGGCAAACACAGCGGATGCTAGAGCAGGTGTGGCCACAGCCGGAGCGAGGGCTGTCATCTGCGTTCCGAACCAGCCAAGCAGGGCTGCGAGGCCGACAAGAGCCGCGCCAACCGCCTCATCGTCATGTTCACTGAGGCTGGAGCGGTCAATGTGCTCTAGGCGATCCTTGATGCTTTCGAGCTGGTCAATCTCGGCCTGGGCCTGCTGCTGGAACTGCTTGACCTCCACGGCAGACGGAGTGGGGTTGGCGGCGATGGCAGAGGCGGCACCGGCAAGATCAGTGAAAGAGCTGGCGGCGTTGGAGGCGGCTGTAGGAACATCGACCAAGGCGCCAGTTCCGGTCGACACGAAGCTGGTAGGCGGGTCGGCAGAAGCCTCAGTTGTAGAAGGAGGGGCAGCAGCAGTCGAGGTCTCAGTCGTCGTGGGCGCATCAGTCGCCGTCGAGACATCAGTAGTAGTGGATATATCGACAGGTGCTGAGGTTTCAGTCGAGATGGATGCCTCGGATGTGGTAGAGACATCGGTAGAGGCGTCAGTGGAAACATCAGTGGTGGTATCTGAAACATCGGTAGTGTCGGTGCTAGCCGTGGAGGTAGATTCAAGCTCAATAGTGGTGGTAGTGCTCTCAAATGGGAGTGGAAAGTGAGTGGTGGTGATTGTCTCGGGCTCTGGAGTTGTGGTAGTGTCAACGGCCCTGGCTGCGAGCCGCACCCGCGGAACACGGGCCTGAGCACCTGACAGCAGCAGGAATGCTGCTACGAGCCCTTTGACAGGCAGCATGATGGGCAGACGGAAGGGAAAGAAAGAAAGAAAGGACTTGTTCTAGGATTGAGCTAAGGAAAGGAACGATGACAAGAGCGAAGCCGCCTGGGGGTTGGGTATTAGTCTTGTGAGGGGACGGGACTTGGGCTTATATTAACTCGATACGAGTCAACTCGAGTTGCACAACATACCGAGCACAAGACGAACTAGCATGACAGTCTTGGAGTGAAAACAGCCTCTCAGTCTTACAGCCTCCTTCATTCGGTCTGTGATGAGTGGTTAACCACCTAGAGCGGGATTAACTATTACCGTAGCATTCTGCGAAATGTCGACAGGTTCGAGTTGAGCAAGATGGGTGAGCAACCAATGGAGATGCGACGGTACTTCGCCCCCATCTCATCTCATCCTTCTCGTCCAATAGGGAAGACGGGGGCGTATCCACGAGAGAGAGACAGCGGGAAAACAAAGCAAAGAAAGAAGAGACTGCTCATCTCCCAGCACTGGGTGACCCCTGTAGCTGGAAATATGCCGTCGAACCAGACGTGGGCCGGCTCTTGAACTGCCTCTTTGGGTAGCGGCTGAGGAGCATCGACAGCTTGGTCAGCCCTAACCATC
Organism: Fusarium albosuccineum; assembly: GCA_012931995.1. Lineage (NCBI taxonomy): Eukaryota > Fungi > Ascomycota > Sordariomycetes > Hypocreales > Nectriaceae > Fusarium > Fusarium albosuccineum. The sequence continues at coordinate 8,481 of JAADYS010000692.1, read as the reverse complement.
GGCAAAATTAACTGGGATCGCCTCAACAGCCAATGGGCTGCAAGGGGGCTCCACGCATGTCGCAGCCCTAAGCCCCCTTCTATTTTGATAATCTGTAGGTGACAGGCGACATGAAACAGGGCGTTCCTGGATACGGAAACAATATTCCCCAGCTGAACTTGAAGGATCAGGGCTTGCAGCGGCCCGGCTCCTTGTCGTCGGCCGCTCCCCTCTTGGACCAATCATATCTTAGCTCTCGTCTAACTACCGTGTTGTCTGGTTATCTCTTGGAGATGCCGCCTGGCGACCAATTGATGACCACACCAAGTAGGACGACAGGCTTATGCATATTTGATCGCACAACATGCATATAGATCTAACAATACCAACGGGGGCACAATTATTTCCTTTGCCATGTTACCTTCCCGCCCCTAGAATCGACCAGAACTTCGCGGGTCCGCTGGCAGGGGTCGGCCGACAACGGCGGCCGCCACGGCACCATAGACCAGCGGCTCGAGTGGGTGAACGCACCACATCATTAGCCTCCCTTCGGCCTCTTCCGTCCTCCGTCTACTGCAAGGCTCGACCGGATTGATTGCGCGACTGCTTGTTTGTTGACGAGCGCTCGCCGATATAGATACTATAACCAAAGAAGAGCTTCAAAGGGGAGCACCAAAGAAAAGCAATCAGCTTTGGCATTTGTCCCCTACGTACTGTGGAATTGTTTCCGGCTATGTGGTTGTGTCTATAATATAATGTCTTCTTGATTACACTGAAATTAGTCCTGGCAAGAGACGCATGCATGATTTGATTACAATAATCCCACCAACGTTTATTAATATCCCCGAGCAAAGGACTCGAATTTAGATTCAAGGTCGAAACATGGCTGCCTAAGGGAGCATCATCAGGACCATGATTACTATACATCTTGGGGTCCTTTGTAATTTTAATTTTGATAGAGAACTAGTAGGAACAGGATGTTAAAGGTGTATCCGAAATGGGTAGCAAATTGTAGTTTCCCTCTTATTCTTGCAACCCCTTCCTTCTGCTTTCATGTCATGGTGGTAAGCAGAGGCCCCAGTTGGTTGCTGAGTCATCCTCGCTTTGATGCATCAGAGAACGGCTTGGTACAAGTGGGGGAAATGGTCAGCTGACCATGTACCGAAGCCCTCAGCCATAATTTTCGTAAACAAGTTGTACTTTTGTGACAAATTTCTGGCACAAATATGGGAAATGTCCGAATTAAATTATCCAAGCGGGATCAATAAAGAAGAAGAGGAATAGATCTAGTCTTTGATGGCGGCGACTTACCCCGGACAATCGATGGTACATCTTTGCCCAGAAATTTAAGTCACGATCATGTCCCCTAGCTCAGTTCTGGGGGAAAGGATAGATCATCTGGTTCTCAGGCGGTTGTTTTTCTTTTATTAAGAAAAATTGAGCCCTCTGCCTGCTTGAAAAGAGACGAATCGGAATAATAAAAGATCATTCAACTAAATTGTCTGTATTTGCTAGCCAAGATCTGTTGCCTCATCTGCACCCAGCGGACAAGTACAGGGTAGCGCTGAGACAAGGGTGACGAAATGCCGCCCTTGACAGCCACAAGTATCGGATTTGAGACCCCCGCGGTAACGTCGACGTTTGATTCGCTTGTCGTAGGGCAGCCCCATCCTCTTCCCGCCGAGCTGGCTTCAGCTGTGAGATAGCACTGTTGTACAAAAAAGCACGGACAGAGGTTGATGGATTTTGGCGTGGATGGGTCCTGTGTTTTTTAAGCACCCCATGACAGCAAGCAGGGGTGCTGGGTTCAGCTCGCAAGGATCTGGCCATGGGCGCTTGGAACATGCCAGATAAAGCTGCCCTCAAGTAGGACCTATTCCTGGCTAACGAAATTCACGTCACTGATCCCGAGTCTCAAGTATTCACCATGAAAACATCAATTTTGATACTCGACCCTAACGGCGACACGGAATTGATCCTACGCCGACCAAACTTGAGCCAAAACGAAAAAGAAGAAGAGCCTGGTGTTGAAAGCTCCTCAGAAGCAGCTGATGGCGAGCCTCAAACCCACGAAACTCCTACCGTCGTCTTCTGCGACCGTTCTGCTTCCATCCACACAGTCGCTGATATTAGAGAGTTGAAGCCCGACGATGATAAATCCCAATCAATCGAGATACGCTTCCGTGTTTCTTCACCACATTTGATCCTCGCATCGCCGATGTTCAAGGCCATGCTCGACGGCCCATTCAGCGAAGGGGTCCGCAACGAACGCGGACTCTACGAGATCAAGGCCTTTGAATGGAGCGCCGAAGCCCTGCTTATCTTGCTAAACATCATCCACGGCCATCACCGAAGCACACCCAAGACTGTCGATGTCAGCTTGCTGGAGCAGGTAGCGGTTCTCGTTGACTACTACCAGTGTCATGAGATAGTTGAAGTTTTCGCAGACAAGTGGATGGCCGCACACCAAGACGCCTTCCCAAAAGATTATGGGAACGCGTGCATGTCCTGGATGTTTTTTGCCTGGGTATTTTCCGATGAAAAACTGTTCAAGACGATGGTGTCAATCGCTGTGCGATTCAGTAGAGAGCCGCTGCAAACTAGTCTGCCAATTCCAAATACGATCGTCGGTCAGTCCCGAATCATCCACTTCGTTTTACCGGAGCCCTCTAACGCTCATCCAGAGAAACTGGAGTCTCGAAGACAATTCCTCATTAATCAGGTCATTGACAACGTGTACGGCATGCTGGAATCCCTATGGGCTACAAACGACGGCTGCAGTGTTGAGTGTTCATGCATGCTCCTCGGCTCACTCATGAAGCAGATGCGTGCACACGGCCTCCAAATTCCGAGACCGGCTGGTTGGACAGGTCAAGAGAAGAGCGTCATTGAGTGGCGACAATTCATAAATACACTGAACTCGCCGGCATGGAGCCAGGATAGACAGTTTGGAGGCTCTACCAAGCACGAATGCACGTTCAAGGACAAGACACTGCCGTGGATGGAAGACATGGCTCGGACGTATATGAGTGGTATCGAGTTTCAGGACTTTCGGAGTGTCAAGGTTTCCCCCAATGACGCCCCTTCTGTGGAACCAAAGTAGAATACCGAAAGCTACTACAAGGCGGATGTGTTTATATAGAACAGGAGAGTCGGAGCAAAAGTAAGAACCTTACTTGGAGCCAGATGTATTTCTAGAGGTTCACCCATGTGGATTCCATGAATGCTTTGCTCGTTGGCCTCCGTGGTTCTGCGTGATCGAATCCCAACAAAACAAGAAATGTCCCAGAGACACCTTGATCCTTGATATTTGAGCGTTGACTGATTGGTTGTCGCTGCCCCCCCTGATTGATAGCTTTTGCACTCGCTCTATCCGGCTCCTTTTGTATGAATGTCTTACGTGTGCCACCATGACTACTCCGAAACAGATACTTGCGCCATTGCCTGGAAATGTCTGTTCCATTGTTCTGGCCTTAATAACTATCTATTCTTCACATCTCCGTACGCTTCAGCCGGAATCTCGCGCCCCCCGATTTCTACTGGAGCGACTGGTATCGCTTTGGTTGCCTGATGATCATCCGGACTATGGAGTTCATGCGGCTCATTGAGCGCTTTATGGCTAACTCCATCACCGCTAAGCTCAGGTTTGGCTGCCCAGTTCTGGCCAGCCTCAGTTGCTGTTGGTTCGTGTTTTGCTTTTCTGCCCCTTCTCATGACTAGGAAAATTCCCAAACCAACAACAAGAGCCCCGAGTCCGACACCCACACCGATTCCCGCCTGTGAGCCTGTCGATAATCCGCCGCTGCTGTTACCATCGCCTCCAGAGCTAGAGTCATTGGAAGCTGGATTGCTATCTTTAAGGGAGCTGAAGCCCTTGGACGCCTTATAAGACTTGCCCGTCTCGTTCCAGTTCTTAATTGATGGCTCATAACTCGCCTGTTCTGTTGGGGTTGGTTGATTTGATAGTGCTGTGGCTGATGGAATCGGCGCGCCGTTGCCGTTGAAGGCTATGACCTCAGACTTTGCAGAGTCCGCATCCATCCTGGCCGGCGCGATAGCCACCCTTTTATTGTGTAAATCGACAGCCACATACGCGGAACGGAAGAACGCTTCGCCAAGAGTATAGTCTGACCAGGTGGTCGAATTCGATATGCCAAAGACGCACAGCGGCTCGTCAGCATTCGGAACCGAGTCGAAGAGAGCTTCGTCAAAAACAAGTTCCGACATTGTCATGTTGATCTTGACTCCTTTGTCGCCGCCAAATTCAAGGGTAAAGAAGCCCTGGCTTTTGCGACGAGAGCAGGGGATGAGAGGCAAGCCAGTATCTCTTGCCAGGTAGCGTACTCCAACAATGGCCCAGATCTCAAAAGCTAGGTCCTGGGGAAAAACTGAAATGCCACTGCCGATAGATAACCCGATAGAAAGAGGTAGGTTCGAGCCTACTAGTTTATCTGTACCAGAAGAGCTGGACGCTGAGAGCGAAGTCAAGGGGAGTTCTAGGATATCAAGGCCAGTTTCAAAGCTGATAAGCTCCCCGTCATACTTGCTGGTATCGATGCCGCCGAGATATAACTGTCCGTCCGTTGCACTTTGACTGCTGAGCCATATACTATAGCCCAGTGTCGGAATATGTCCTCGGAACCATAGGTGATATATCAAGCTTTTTTCTTTCTTATCTCTTTCTTCAATGTATAAAAGACTGAACAGTGGGACTAGACCAGTCGTTACGTTCTCTGCGTAGTCCATCGTAAAGTTTGATAGAGACATGTCGCCTAATTTGATGTCGTCTTTGAATTCGAAGCCTTCCACGGTGAGCTCGTCTCCGCTGGTACTATATCCGTGATGTGAATAGACTGGCTGTTTGCTCGGTTTGAAAGTTCTGGAAGAGCTAGGATCGACTATAAACCGGCTTGATTAGCCCGGCACGAGAACTGCGGAAAATGACTTACAGCCACCAAAAGAACATGGGCCTCTGATCTCCGATCTAGTGTCCTCACAGGTAGATGTGTTACTACCTGGGACCCAGATGGAATCCATCTCCATGGTTGTTACACCAACTGAGATAAACTGGCCGGGGTTGCCGATCTTGAGCTGTGTGCGATAACTTCCGGCCCATTGTGGGGCGATGAGGAGATCAATCGACTGGGACTCGCGTCTGAAGAGTCCCCCAAGAGGCTTTGGTCGCATGAGATCTAGCGATACTTGGCTGTAGGCACAGTCAAACAGCAGTATAGCTCCCAGGATAGGAGCTATGAAGAGAAACCTCATGATCGGAAGCGCACCAGGCCGTAGCCTGCAGGAAGAAGAAGAGAGAGAAGAGAAGTATGTGTCGCAGGCGAAGACAAAACACGCTCATGGCGTGATAGACGAGAACTATGTATGTCGCAGAGATTGGTCCCCCTGAGTCTGCCTTGGAATGCTAGAGGTTACATGTTGTAGCTAGTCTAGATGTAGCAATCGCCGATAGTCTAGATGTAGCAATTGCCGACCGTATTTTAAGCTTATACCTTAACCTCATTTGTTAAGCGCTTACAGGTTGCAGGGGTTTCGGTTGTTAATTGGTCAAGTCCTTATTTAGCTCCACCCATAATGCATTGTTTAATCGTTTCCAGCACAGCCAGCTCCTCTCATTTATTGAAGTGCCTTCTAATGTCTCCTAAATAATCACCGTACTATTCCCTGTCCCTACTTGTTGGGCAGGAATGAATCTGCGCCTGAGCCGGCAGGCCAAGAATCACATCCTCTTCTGCATTTAAATCGATTGACAGTCGACTCTCAGTGTCAGCCAGGGCTACCAGCCTCCATGTAATTGCCTCGGAAAACCGATGATGCTGGTTTGATCTTCATCTTGACAAAGGTAAGGATAATTACTACCAATAGACGATGGCCACAAACTTGGCAGGACACCCTGGCACTCCTCCATTCGATTTGAATCACACCAGACAGGGAGTTTCGCCAATAGACTTGCCAACCTGAACCCTTCAGAAGGTGGGGAGCACGGCTCATGACGAACGAATCAGGGTAGCAACTGTCCAAAAAATGCTACCTCAGCTAGCTCTAACAGAGATAAGGATCGTCCCTGCGTGGCTTGAGCTGCTGTATCCAGTCGAATGTTAGTGAAGGTTGGGGTTAGTGTGGAACAAGCTTCATGACAAGGGCCTCGCAAAACACCCACGTATTGGAATCGAGCCACCCGAGAAGTTTTTGCTCCTCACCTCAAACCTTGGCTACGCTAATTATTCTTTCCTTCTATAAATTGTTCGGAACAAACCCTGAAGTAGTATGTTGGTCTAACCAAGAATTTCCAGCAGGTATCTGCCGTTACTGAGGCCTTGAAGCTTTTCTTTCACCCTTTGTAATATGTGAAGATGGTTTATCCAGAGTTCAAACCTTGGAGGCTTGTTGCCCGGGTATAGAACAGCTACTCCTACATTTCCCAGTTGAGAACACTTGTCATATCTTGATGCTCCAACCACGGCTTTTACCGCCAATGCGTCGAAGGTGCAGGAACAAATCTCACAATTGATACCTACATGCTCTAGTTCCATAACGGTACATAAGAATGCAATTCGTATTCCATAAAGAATCCCAGTCTGATTTTGAGGGGTAGACAGTGTTTGGTATCAACTATGACGCCAACTTGGCTTAAAAAGCCGGGATTGGTGATTGCCGACTCAACGGCAGAAGCGCGGAGGAGGGGCGCCAGCACCTTGCGGGAGTCCTCAGGTTCCCGAGACGACTAAAAAGTATTTTCAGGCGGTGCCAGGGGATACAGTTTGCTGTTGAAGTATTTGACTGGGAGCGGCGATTGTCGTCAAACCCGACGGTGGTAAATGAGGAAACGGAAACCACGCAGATACCACCAGCCCCAACACTCAAGACGGGCATACTCATCGGCGGCCTACTAGAAAGCTACCAAACATGATTAGTCCAATATTTTCTAGCAAATTCGCCTGAGCCCAAGCGACGCATCCATCAATGTCTGGTCGCCTATTCCATGCCTACAGGGTGCCCAGCACAGTCTGGGGCCTCGATTGGAGGCGGGGGTCACCTGTTGCAGCCCTGGAACCTGGGGAGCCCCAGGGTTGCACGGCACGTGCGTGTGCTACAGTCAATGATCAGTTTCGGCGCGTTTGTCTGCCTGGATCTACTCATCTCCCAGCCTTGCCATCCTCGTTCTTTGTCGCGACCTCTGACGCGTCGTCACCAAATAACAGGAATCAGATAGGAGAATTCGCAATTGTGTGTCCAAATCGGTGCCACAGTTCGCCCATCTCGCCCCAACAGTCTCCACCATCTGGTATACAAGCTCACCGAGACATGAAGCCCGCTCGCGCTGACTCTAGTCTCAGGATCGTCACCACTCTGAAGCTTCAAGGTACTGGGGAACACCTCAAGGTTACAAGCCTAGCCTAAAGAAATACCATGGCAAGCGACGAGGACAGTGACGACCAGCCCCTGCGCCAGACCCAGCGCAAACGCAAGGCCAAACAGCAGCAGCAGCCTAAGCAGCAGCGACAGGCTCCCCATCGTCCCATCCACCCGGCCAGCACCGAGCCACCAAGAAACGACTCTCGTCCCGCGCTTATGGGACACCAAGGCCCGGTCAACGAGGCATTGGTGGTGTTGCCCATCCCCAATTATGGCTATCTCGTCCAGAGTCCACAGTCCATCATATCGGTGCCGTACCACCTGATGCCGGAACAGGACGCCGTTTTCCGCAGCTCTCAGCAGCCACTCTTCAACAGTCAACCACACACTCCCGCATCTGCTCCTTTCTGTCAGACAGAGCAGCGTTTTCTCTCGTATCAATCCGTCCTCCAGCAACCAGCATACCATCCCTATTCCGGCCACATGTACCAGGAAACCCCGTCTCAAGTCCAGATACCGCCTCGGGACCGGAGACAGTCATACTCTCGCTCGGCAGCTCAGAATTGGAACACCAATGCTCAAGGAAACGCCTACGGAGCTTACGTCCAGGCTCCACCTCCGCAACAGATACCTCATCCAGCAGGTCGCCAGATGCCCTTCCCTCCACCTGATGGGATCTCTAAGTAGCTGTGGGGCCCGAAACATCTCCATTCGGCAATTACAATGCAATGGCAATGGAAATGATTACATGGGATATTCACGTTATACTGAACATGACTGGGTTTTGGTTGATGTCGGAGTCTGGTCGTTGCTCGAAAGGAAACGTGTTGAGGAATAGTGGGGTGCTTGATATTGGCTCTACCCGTTGACTCATGTGGGGCTAAAGCCCAGGCGAGCCAACCTAGCCAGCTAGGTTGGCCCCAAAAATACATAACAGCCCTAAAAATACATGACAGTTTTTTGCACTAAAAATGCTAAAAATAGTACTTTTTAAAAATTCTTTATAAATTCCTATATAGCTATATTAAGAAAAGGAAACTATAGTAATTTTTTATATAAACTTAAGTTTTAAAATATATAAAAATATCTTATTTTTATTTTTTTATAAGCTAGAAAAATTATATTAAAAAA
>JAADYS010000691.1:0-15542 GCA_012931995.1 Fusarium albosuccineum | reverse complement strand
TGGAGGTTCGAACGGAGGTTCTAATGGAGGCACGGACAACGGCGGAGGTTCAAACAACGGAGGAGGCTCCAACGGCGGCGGTTCAAACAACGGAGGAGGTTCGAACGGAGGCGGCACCGACAACGGCGGAGACCCAGACGATGGAGGTTCGGACAACGGAGCTGAGCTTCCTTGCACGGCCAACTCTCAGTGCCTATCGCGCCGTTGCGTGGACGGCAACTGTGCCGCTGTCTCTCCCGATCTCAGAGGCTGCCGCAGAGTTGTCTGCCCCGATGACGAAATCTGCTACAACGGCCGGTGTCGCGCCCTGACTGATCCGGCAAACTGCAGCGGAACGGTTTGCAGAGACGGCCAAGTCTGCGTGGATAACAGAGGATGTCTCCCTCGTGGCAACCTGTGCGGCAATTCTGTGTGCAGCAGTGCAGAGCGCTGCGAGAATGAAGTGTGTGTGGCAGTCCAGGGCGGTACAGAAGGTGAAGGTGGTGGTGAGGATGGCGGAGATATTGATGACGATACCACCAGTGCTGGAGCTTCGAGAACGACGCCTTCGTCTAGACAGACCAACGGCGCGTCGACTGGTGGCTCGGGAGGAAACAATGGCTCCGGAACCAGGAACCCATCAGCGACCGCAACCACGACCGCGACCAACGGGAACCCCGCAGGCGTTTCACGGACCACATCCTCTTCAACAACAGCAGGCGGCGCGGGAGGAAACACCAACACTTCAAACCGGGGACCCTCGTCAACGCGCAATTCAGGAACAACTTCTCCAACCTCGACTCCGCCGCAGATCGCCTGCACGACCGACGCCGACTGCTTTGGAGGCGTCTGCGAAAATGGTGTCTGCAGGGACGTCCCGTTGGCTCAGTGCAACACTGATGCAGACTGCCAGCCAGGTGAAGTCTGCCGTGGATATTGCTTCCCGCAGACTGTCACCGTCGTGCCGACAAGTGCCCGCACAACGACGTCTCGACCTGGAGGCGCCCAAACAACCACGAGCGCGGGCGGAAACAATCCAGGAAACACTGGTTGCTCTACCAGCGCCGACTGCCCCGACGCAGAAGACACGTGCTTCCAGAACCAGTGCATCCCTGGCAGCGGCAACGCCTGTACAGCAAATTCGCAGTGCCCAGCGGGTGAAGCCTGTCGCGATGGTTTTTGCATTGCGGTTCTTCGATGCGCTACCGATGCCGATTGCCCCGCGGGTATTTGTGACAACGGAAGATGCACCAGCGTCCGACCGGAAAGCTGCGCATCAGATTCTGACTGCTTGGCAAATGAGCGATGCACCAACGGGCTTTGCGTCTTGGCGGATGCTGAGCTGAGGACGACCTCATCTACCAGGGCCACCGCGCCCGCCACAGTCACAACCATCAGCAACACAGGCGCGACACGAACAGCCACAACTACAACAACCGGCAATCAGCCTGATACGACTTCAGTTTTCCCATGCGACGTGGATGCTGATTGTGTTGGCCTGTCAATTGGACTTTGCGCGACCGTGGACGTTTGTCTCTGCGTGGACCTCGAGTGTCGTCCTCCTGATTCCAATCCATCTGCCGGCACAACGACGACGAGGACGAGGACCACAACTACACGCCCGACGACTGGCCCGACGAACCCCGTTTCTTGCTCCGTCGACAATGACTGCCTGATTGACGCAGATGCCATTGCTCTCGGGCTCACGGTATGTGTCGACCTAGTATGCGCAGAGGCACCTACATCGATTCGCTGTTCCAGAAACAGCGACTGTCTGGCAGATGCAGACGCCGTCGCTGCTGGGCTCACTGTTTGCCTTAATTCTGTGTGTGCAGAGCCTCCTACCGGCCCGACGGACCCAATTTCTTGCAATGCAGATGCGGACTGTTTGGCTGACGCAGATGCGGTTGCTGCCGGGCTTACTGTATGTGTCGATTCTGTGTGCGTGCTGGCGCCTACATCGATTTCGTGTTCTGGGGACGACGACTGCCAGGCAGACGCAGACGCAGTCGCTGCTGGACTCACTGTGTGCGTCAACGCCGTGTGCACGGAACCTACTACTGGCCCTACGGACCCAATCGCTTGCAACTCGAACTCGGACTGCCTAGCAGACGCAAATGCCGTTGCCGCTGGACTCACTATTTGCCTCGACTCTGTGTGTGCAGAGCCAACCGATCCCACCGATCCTATTACTTGCAATGCAGATGCAGACTGTTTGGCTGATGCCGACGCTGTTGCCCTTGGGCTCACTATTTGCTTGAACGCTGTGTGCGCAGAGCCTACTACTGGCCCCACGGATCCCATTACTTGCTCCGTCGATAACGACTGCTTGGCGGACGCGGACGCTGTCGCAGCTGGGCTCACTGTGTGTGTTGATGCCGTTTGTGCAGAGCCTCCTTCCGGCCCCACGGATCCCATCGCTTGCAGTGTGGACGCCGACTGTACATCCAATGCAGATGCAGCTGCCCAAGGCCTCACTTTGTGTGTAGACCTGGTGTGCGTGGTGCCCTCGTCAGACGAATGTACAACAGACGCCGACTGCGATGGAGCCACTCCGTTCTGCGATGCAGGCACCTGCGTTGCCACGGACCCGAACGCTGAGTGCACAACCGATGCCGATTGTGACGGAGCCACCCCTTTCTGCGATACCGGCTCAGGCACATGCGTTGCTACTGATCCCAATGCTGATGAGTGCACAACCAATGCCGACTGCAGCGGAGCTACCCCGTTCTGCGACACGGATTCAGGAACATGTATTGCTACTGATCCGAACGCTGATGAGTGTACCACGGACGCCGACTGTGACGGAGCCACGCCTTTCTGCGATATAGACTCAAACACATGCGTTGCTACCGATCCAAACGCCGACGAGTGTACCACGAATGCGGACTGTCAAGCCATCAACGGGGGCGCAAACCCATTCTGCGATGCCGGAACATGTGTGTCTACTGATCCAAACGCGGATGAGTGTACTACAAATGCCGACTGCGATGGAGGTACCCCTTTCTGCGATACAAATTCGGGCACTTGTGTTGCTACAGATCCGAACGCTGACGAGTGTTCAACCGATACCGACTGTCAAGCTATCAATGGAGGAGCCAACCCTTTCTGCGATGCAGGGACTTGCGTCGCCACGGATCCGAATGCCGACGAGTGCACCACAGATGCCGATTGTGATGGGGCTACTCCCTTCTGCGATGCAGGCACCTGCGTTGCCACGGATCCGAATGCTGATGAGTGTACAACCAACGCCGACTGTGACGGAGCCACTCCTTTTTGTGACGCAGGCACTTGCGTCGCTACTGATCCCAACGCTGATGAGTGTACCACGGACGCCGACTGCGATGGATCTACTCCCTTCTGCGACTCGGGGACCTGCGTTGCCACTGATCCGAACGCTGACGAATGTACTACTGACTCTGACTGCGATGGAGCTACGCCGTTTTGTGATGCTGGCACTTGCGTTACTACCGATCCGAATGCCGATGAGTGTACAACCGACGCCGACTGTGACGGAGCCACTCCTTTTTGTGACGCGGGCACTTGCGTCGCTACTGATCCCAACGCTGATGAGTGCACTACGGATGCGGATTGCGATGGGGCTACACCCTTCTGCGACTCGGGGACCTGCGTTGCTACCAATCCGAACCCTGAGTGTCTTTCCAACGCTGACTGCGATGGAACCACTCCTTTCTGCGATACAGGTTCAGGAACTTGTGTTGCTACCGATCCAAATGCTGAGTGCACGACAAATTCTGACTGCAGCGGGGCCACTCCTTTCTGCAACGCAGGAACTTGCGTTGCCACGGATCCCAACGCTGAGTGTACAACTGATGCCGACTGCGACGGAGCCACCCCCTTCTGTGACGCAGGCACATGTGTTGCTACAGACCCGAACGCTGAGTGTACCGTCGATGCTGATTGCAGCGGAGCTACTCCTTTCTGCGATGCAGGAACTTGTGTCGCTACGAATCCGAACCCCGAATGCACAACCAACGCAGACTGTAGCGGAGCTACACCTTTCTGTGATGCAGGGACCTGTTCAGCTACTGATCCGAATGCTGAGTGCACAGTCGACGCTGACTGTAGCGGAGCCACTCCCTTCTGTGACGCAGGTACTTGCGTTGCCACAGATCCGAATGCTGAGTGCACCACAAATGCCGATTGTGATGGAGCTACTCCTTTCTGCGAGGCAGGCACCTGTGTAGCCGAACAATCATGCGCCGTTGACAGCGACTGCACTGTCGCAGGGCAGACTTGTGATAACGGCGTTTGCCGAGCGCAGACTCCGACACCCGAGTGCGTCGATGCAAATGATTGTTTGTTGGCTGTGAACCCCCTATGCGTCCTGGGACTCTGCAACTGCGTCGGTGCTGTGTGTCAGCTCGATCCTGACGTCCAAGAGTGCACGTCGGATGCGCAGTGCTCTACGGGAGCCACTTGTCAGAATGGCGTTTGCGTCGACCCAGTAGGATGTGGCTCAGCAGGCGACTGCCTCGCCAACGCCGACCTGTGCGTCCTGCCCGGCGTCTGCCTCTGCATCAACGGCGTCTGCAGCCTTGGAGGATCAGCGCCCCAGGCTGAGTGTACCACACCTCAGGACTGTAGGAATCTCGGACGGTGCAACCTCCTGCCGGGAATCCTATGCACGTGTCTCCTCGGACGGTGCCCAGTCTAATCCTTTCTTCTGCCCCCCTATTATTTATCTTCATGTTGCTGTTTTAACTCTATCCTTTTATTACTCTTTTTCATCCAACATGAGTTGGTGTTGTTGGCGAGGGCACACAGTGGCGGCTTGAATACTTCTCTTCCAAATTGCTAATAGCCTTGTAACAATTCCTCTTGGAACTGAAAGTCCTGTATAAGAATGTATGAGCATAGCTTTCGGAGTAATGTTAATATGAACTGTACCAAGATTTAAGATATCCTGAGCCCAAACCGTGATAGTGAGTTGTCTTTGACCGCGGCAAAGATCCCCGGCACATGCCTGCGTAACACGGGCCTGGGATACGACAGCACTGATAGGGCTAGGGGCGTCAAACAAGGTTGACGTGACATATGACGATGCAACCTGGTACGGGCACTGATGCAAGAGCGGGAGAGATACCCGAAAGGATTGTGGAGGCGGTGGAATATACGTGGGCCACCTCTAAATCCTGCCCACTCGTTACCTGTTTCCATCCTACAACTGCTCCCAGACACGAAGCACCTAACCATGGCTACTATCGCCCCTAAACCGACAATCCCCCAAGCAGAGAGCCTTGTGGCAGCGGGTCTTGGATCGCGTATCCTCACACCCACGGATGCCGAGTTCACGGCGCGCCAAGACTCGTACTGGTCCAACAGCGCGAAGCTCAAGCCGGCGTGCATTGTGCAACCCCAATCTGCCCAAGAGGTTGCCGCGGCTGTCAAAGCTCTCGTGGCAGCTGGCCAGAAGTTTGCTGTGCGCAGCGGCGGTCATACCAATTGGCCGGGCTCCAACAATATCGATGGTGGAGTGACGATTGACTTGGGTTCTTTCAACAAGACCGTCTATGACCCCGAAAACGAGACGGTCAGCATCGGACCCGGGTGCAGATGGCGCCAAGTTTACGCCGAGCTGGACAAGTGCGGTCGTGCTGTCGCTGGTGGTCGCGAGGGTAACGTTGGGGTTGCTGGGCTGGTGCTCGGGGGTGGGAATGCCTTCTTCACGGCGCGACAAGGTTTTTCATGCGACAACGTCGTCTCGTACCAAGTCGTGCTTGCCAGCGGCGACATTGTTATTGCCGACGGGAAAAGCAATTCTGATCTCTTCCGTGTGCTAAAAGGTGGATCAAGCAACTTTGGCATCGTCACCGAATTTACCATGAAGGCGATCCCATGCGACAAGGTCTGGGGAGGCATGACCTTCTTCCCCAAACAGGCCATCCCCGGCGCAATCGAGGCGTTGTCGTCGTTTACCGACAACGTGCCGAATGATATCGACAGCAATTTGGTGTGCATATTCACCTACATGCCGGATTTTAAGGACATTGTCGTCGCTACTCTGTACGCGAACGTGGCCGGCGTTGAGAAGCCTCCAGCGTACGAAAAGTGGTTGGCGCTGCCTGCGATCATGAACACGGTCAAGATGACGACGATTCCTGAGATGGCATTCGAGTACAATATTCCAGCAAACTACCAGTAAGTCAATTCCTCCAGATTTCATGCTGATCTTGGGCAACACTAATGTTTCAGCGACATCTGGTTCACGAGCTGCTTCAAGAACGACACGCGAATCATCACAAAGGCGTCGGAACTGCACGACCAACTCGTCGGCGAACTCAAAGCCTTCATACCGGACGGCGACTTTATCACCCAATGCCTGTTCCAGCCGTTGCCCGCCCTCTTCGGCCAGCGCTGCGTCGAAGCGGGCGGAAACGTGATGGGCGTTGAGCGACACGAGAGCAACGGGATCTTATTTCTTGCGACCGTCATGGCCCGCACGCCAGAGCAGGAGACGTTTGCACGACCAAAGGTGCAGGCTTGGATTGAGCAAGTCCGTGAGTTTGCGGCTACGATTGATGGAGGGAATCTTGAGTGGATTTATCTCAACTATGCCGACAAGAGCCAAGATCCGCTGGGTAGCTATGGGGCGGAGAATGTCAGGAAGATGAAGGACGCGGCGGCAAAGTACGATCCGCAGCAGGTCTTTCAAAAGTTATGTCCTGGAGGGTTTAAAATATTGGATGTTAAGGACCCATGAGGCACTCCGGATTCACGTGGTCGACAAGGGATTGATGACCTGTTGATAAGCACGATGGGGTGTTATTCGCGGCCAACAAAAAAGGGTCCCCTTCCATCAGATGGCAGCCCAATGTCCTGTCGTACGTGACCAATCATCTTACATGGTCCTTTGCGTTGCAAATCACGTGCGCCCCTGACGAGCCTCACGATGTTAGTTGCCCAAGCTTACAAGTTGAACTTGGTTGCGCCACTCGAACATGCCCGTTGCTAATCTGTCGGAGCGGAACATATGGTTCTGGTACGTTACAAAGCGTAGCAGGATCGACTCACCTCGCCTTCTCTAAATTTTAGTAAGAGCTTTACTTACACCTAAAGAAATAGTTTAATTATTAATATTAAGGTCTTATAAAAATAAATCTACTTTTATATTATTATAGGCATTGCTATTATATAGTTTAAGCTCCAGGCTGAACTATTTACTACATTAAGTCTAGGGCTAGCTAAAGCCTAAGGACTAAAAAAACTTATACCTAAGGCCTGCAAACCTACAGCACCCACTTAGAGAGCCCGTGGCGACCTTACAGCGAGACTGTTACTTCCTCTCTCCTTCGTCTTAAATAGTCATTTTAGAGGCTACCTAGTTACGCCAAAACTCAGGTACTACCCCTAGCATATACCTAGTTCGTGCATACAGGAGCATTCTTACTCGTTGAGGTCACCCACTTAGTCGTCGTCTCCTTAATAGTCAATGCCGTAGTCTTAGACACCGTGCTCCTTAAAGTCACCGTGCTTGAAGGCTTCAACGTGGTCTTAACAGTAGACCAGCTCGTGACCGTCTCCGCAGGAAGCGTTGTCGTGGACGTCTTCTTAGCAGTACTTGTCGTCGTGACCTTCACAGTTCCTGTGGCAAGTGTGGTGGTCACGGTCTTGTAGGCGGTCACGGTCTTGGCTGGAAGGGTGGTTGTCTTCTTATCGGTGACAACAGAGGTGGAATCTACCACGACGGTGGTGGTAGAGGCCTTCAGAGTCGTGGTCTTTCCAGTTGTCTGCGTCGTGACAATCGTAGTTGTCGAGGTGGAACCAAGGATAGTAGCGGTAGTGTACTTGGTGAACACGGAAGTGGCGGTTTGCTCGATGGTGACAGGCTTGAGTGTAGACGTCTTGCCCGTCGTCTTGGTTGTGATGCTGAAAGTTGTGGTGGTGGTTCCGGGTACAGTCGTGGTAGACGTCTTGACATTGGCCATAGAGGTCGTAACAACTGTTGACGTAACCGTAATTATACCAGCAGCACGAACTTGGAGATCGATAAAGTCACGGTGTGTCAGACCGGCGGCAAGATCCATGGATGGGTTACCAAACGCGACTGCAGCCCTAGGCTTGATGGTTGCCACAGCTACAGAGCCGTCCAGAGCACGTTTCTTCTGAGTCGGGATGCAAGTAATGGTCGTCTTCTTGGTCGTCACCTTGGTAGATGTGGTCAAGACGGTTGAGTAGACTGTAGTCGCCTTTAAGGATGTGGTTGTGACTCCGCCAGTTCCGGATGTAACAGTCTTCGTACTAGTGACAGTCACAGCCTTGGGGCTTGTCGTCTTAGTAGCATAGCTGGTGGTAAAGACAGTTACCTCTGACGTGACTGACTTGGGAGTCGAAGTAGCGCCAGTGGTCGTCATAGTTGTCGTCACATCCTTGGAAGAGGTTGTGGCCCAAGACGTGACAGTTGAATCAACGACATTGGTGGAAGTCTTGGTGACAGAATCCGGGGTGACGGTCGTGCCAACGTCAACCACCTTGGTCGTCTTGGAGGTAACAACCTGGTCAGCCCCGGTGACCTTTGACGTCTGTGTAGTCGTCGTCTTCACGACAGTTATCTCGGTGGTAGGATCAGGCGTGACGGTCGTTCCTACATCCAGCACAAACGTAGACTTGCTTGTGACGGTCTTGTCAGTGCCTGTTGTGGTTGTGTAGAATGTCTGAGATGAGGTGACCGTTTGCGTGGTGTAGACAGTCGTGTAGCTTGAGGTTCCAGTAGCAACCGCGGAAGCGACAAAGGGTGTAGCGGACACAAGGGTTGAGTTGATCCAGGTAGTCGCAGCAAAGAATTTGCCCAGCTCGAATTGAACAGCGTCATCGCCCGAAAGTTGCTTCGCAAATGAGGCACGCTTGCTGGTGGAAGAGCCAGATCCAGTGTTCTCATACTCTCCAAAGATGACATTGCCCGTCCTGGGGTCGCTGCTGGTCCAGTCATCCCAACCAACAGCGGGAACACAGGAGCCAAGCTCAGACTCGACATAGGCAACACGAGCATACTGATTCCATGGTCTCCCAAGGTAAATGGTAGAGTATGAAGCTCCGTTGGCAGGGGTGATTGTGCACTGGTCAAAGACGAAGCCAGCTGGTGTGGTGGTATCTGTTCTCTTGTGGGCCGTCAAGGCGATGTTGTTGCGGTTGGGTGAGATGGTAGACTTGAGGAAATAACCAGCCCCAGAGCCCCAGATCATGTCAATGTTGCCTTCGAAGTAGGAGTTGTAGGCAAAGAAGAATCCGTTGATAAGGAGAGCATCTTGGTTGCCATAGACCTGGCAGCCATACAGCGAGGCATACTTGCTGCTCTTGACGCCAAAGCCAAGACTAGCGTAGCTAAAACGTTGTCAGTCATTGATTTTGAGGGAGTAGTTGGATGAACGTACTTGCTAGTAGTGCCAAAGGTATTCTTGAAGTTGATGTTGACAGCCTGGAAGTAATTTCCGGTGGCATAGAAGGTAGCAGAATCCGAGTTGGAGGCATCGGCCTGAGTATCAATACCCTTGTCGTAAGTGATGGTAACTTGGTTCTGAGAATAGTCATCGGGCGACTCGGAGTATCCAATGAAGATAGTTGTTCCAGATCTGGCCAGGATAATCTGCTCCTTGTATGTTCCGGGGTAGATGAAGACAGTTGGTGTGACCTTGCTGGAGGTAGGAAGAGCGTTGATGGCTGCCTGGATGGTGTCATAGGTAGCGACTTCATCAATTGCTTCCTTCGAGACGATGTAAGCACCGGCAGGAGGAGTCGTACCACTGTACTCCGTGTTGCCAGGAGTGGGTTCGACGGTGGTGGCCGGCTGCGGCGTGGAGATTGAGTCCCAGAAAGTCGTATCGATCCAGTCGGTACTGTACATAACCGAAGCGAGGGAGTATGAGTCGCTGGTCAAGAGCGTGGCGTATCCAAACCCCTCTCGAGCCGCCGAGTTCTTCTCCCAGCTACCAGGACCTTCGTTGGCGTACTCAGCAAAGGTGATGTAATCAGTTCGAGGATCGGTGGTAGACCAGATCTTCCAGCCCGCGGGCTGGATCACGCTGTCCAGATAACTGTTCTTAATCACTACCAGAGCATAGGCCGAGTATGGTCGCCCAAGGTAGACTTGTCCTTCGAGATCGACCGTGGCTGACGCAGCCTCGGTGAAAAGACACTGGTCGAAGATGTAACCTCCAACCGCCGATGCGCTCTTTCGACTCTGTGCCGTAATAGCAGACTTGGCTCGCTTAGCTGCAAGAGTACATCCCTTGAAGTAAGCCTTGCTATAACCCCAGATGAAATCGATTGCGCCCTCGATGTAGCAGCTCTCGTAGTACTGGTAACCAGCTGTCGCGCCGGTGAGAAGAGTGTCTTGCCAGCCGATGAAAGAGCAACCATAGAAACCGATCTTATCGCCATAGACGCTGGCAGCCAGAGCGACATAGCTGGCAGTAGATCCATCAAGGTTGTCTGTATTGATGAACTTGACGTTGTAGAAGGCAATCTTGGTGCTTGCAGTAGCAATTGTGGCAGTATCAGCATTGCTTCGACCTGCAGGAATAGTGCCCGAAACAGACAGACCCTTGGCTTGGGTGATGGTGACCTGGTTGCTGCTATAGGTCCTGCCAGGCTCGGTCTCAGTGTATCCAATGATGGTGACTGCACCGGGTCGGTTGATAGAGGGGACCTGCTCAGTATAAGTACCGGGGTAAATGAAGATCACCTGCTCTGTAGAGTCACTTGGAAGGCTGGCCAGAGCGTCAGTTAGGCTTGAATAAGAGTCCGCCTTTTCTCCATCCACCGAGACGAGGACGGCTCCTTTTGGGGGGGTAGTGCCATCGGTAAGATGGAAGGGGAAGGATGACGCTGTCTCAGACGGGTCTGTAGTTGAGGATGAAGTCGAGTCGCCAATAGTATAGCTGGGAGCATAGTTGTACGCCTTCATATCGAGCCAGCCGGTGCTACCAATGAAGGAACCCAAAGAGTATGGCGCGACTTCAACCTCAGCAAGCTCCTTTGCAAAGCTAGCACGAGACGAAGTCCAGTTGCCGGGACCAGTGTTGTTAAACTCGCCAAAGAGAACATCCGATGTTTGAGGAGTGCCAGAGGACCAGACGGACCAACCAGCGGCAGCAATATGCTTGTCAAGATGCGAGTTCTTGTAGACGACGAGCGCATACTGTGACCAAGGGCGACCAAGATAAGTCGATCCAAAGGAGGAACCGTAGCTGTCAGTGTACGTCACCAAGCAAGTATCAAAAACAAAGCCACCAGCCCAAGATGAGGTTTTGCGGTTCTGGGCAGTAATGTATGCATTGGGCGTGTTGGAAGCGATGTAACACTGATGGAAGTAGGCCTTGCTGTAACCCCAAATGAAGTCGACACTGCCCTCGACGTAGCTGTTGCTGAAGACTTGCACGCCCTGGTTCACGAGGAGAGTGTCTTGGAAACCCTTGAATGCACAGCCGTAGGCCGCCATATTGGTACCAAAGAAATCGCCAGCCAGGGCTGCTGTGCTACTTGTCTGGGGGTAAGTGTTGGTGAAGTTGAGGTTATACAGGGAGAGCCCTGCGCTCTGTGTATTCTTCCAGAAGATGACAGGCGTTTCTTCGTTCCTGGAGGCACTGGTCGAGTAACCCAGCTTGAACCAGATGAGAACCTTGTTCTGGGTAAAGTCATTCTCAAAGCTGGTTTCACCGCGAAGAGTGATGTGACCGCTGGTGCGAGTGAGGGTGAGTTGCTCATTGTAAGATCCAGCCTTGATGTAGATGGTGTAGTCTTCGCCGTCGTTGGGGATGGCAGCAATGGCAGAGGCAACAGTCGCAAACTTATTTCCTGTAGGTGAAAGGGCCACCGTCAATGTGTTTCCAGCAACCGAAGCGCTTGCTGTAGTAGAAGTTGCAGCAGAGGCAGACGTGGTGGTGCTAGCCTCATCGTCCGATCCATACACAGATTTAGGCCAGCCAGTAAATGGTGCGATGGCATCCTTATCAAGCCAGCTATCATCCCCGAGAATGCTAGCGACTTTGTACGATGACGTATCATCTACAATAGTGGCCGCCGAAGCACGAGCCGAGGGGTCGAAGCCTGGTCCCGTGTTGTTTCCTTCAACGAACGAGCCACCAAATGTAGAAGCTGACGAGACCTTCCATCCAGCAGGCGCAATGTGGCTGTCAAGGTATGAGTTGACAAAAGCAACATTGGCCTTGGTAGTGTAGTCTCGGCCCAAGTACGTAGACTCCTCAGGAACGGAGCTATCGGAGGGCACGACAGCACAGAGGTCAAACACCAGGCGTGATCCACCGAATGAACTTTGGAATTTCTGAGCCGCAATCGTCTGACTAGTCGTGGTGCCTTTCGACACGATGACAGAGTTGTAGATGTAGCCAGCGCCCTGTCCCCAGATAAAGTCTGTTGTACCCTCAATGCGAGAGTGACTGAAGAAGAAGTTGCCATAATCGAGATATAGAGTTCCTTGAGACGATGCGATGTTGCAGCCGTAAAAGGCCACCCTGGTGCCCTTCGCGTAGACAGCCAGAGCGACGTAGTTGGTGGCGGCATCAAACGAGTTCTCAAAGTCAATGTTGTAGAAGGACACTAGCTTGGCTTCATACTTGTTAGCAGAGAAAGTAGCAGTTCCCGAGGAACCACCAGCGCTTGACAGGACAGCATTCTTCGCGGTGATGGTGACGCGATTGTTCTTGGATGACGACCCATTGCTACTTTGGCCGCGGACGATGGTGGCGCCAGTTCGAGCAATTGTAACCTTCTCTGAATAGGTTCCGGCCAGGATGTAAATGTACTGAGTGGTGGCATCATTGGGGAGAGCTGCCACTGCTGAAGCGATGCTATTGTAGGACGCGCACTTGTTGCCTTCTGGGCCAACAACCACCGCCGTGCTTGGCATAGACGAGGGTAGAGCACATGACGACGTCGTAGGTGCAGCTGATGACGTTGCCTGCGAGGTGGAAGTCTCCTCAGCGGAAGAAGTGGTGCTGGTCAAGGCATCTGATGTGGTGGTAGTGGGCTCGGCAGTCGTCGACGTTGCCTCAAGGCTTGTGGATGAGGTCGTTTCCGGCAAAGCAGGAGAGTCCTTGGCATTGCTAGCTCTTATGGCACTTAGTACGCCGGAGTCAATCCAGTCAATTGTCGAGACGGCAACGGTAGGATTGGTGTTCTTGAAGAAAACAGAGATGTCATAAGACGCAAGCTCGTCAACCTTAGTAACCCAGGAGACGTACTTCTGCCGATCCGTAATGTGGTTGGGGTAGCTACCGTCACCGGTAGTTCGAAACTCAACGTACTTGTTTGCAGTCGACAGCGTCTTCGAGTCAACATAGATACCGGTAGCATTCAAGAAACCAGCCAGGCTAGAGTCTCGGTAGACAACGACCGACCCGTCTCCATTAGCCGCGGCCAGGTAGACCTTGGTGTTGGTAGTTCCACTCTTCTGGATGACGCTGGTGGTGTCAAAAACAATGGTAGAGTTGTACATGGTCGAACCGACCAAGCCACCCTTGTTATACACCAGGAGCGCATTGATCTTGGTGGCCGTGATGGTAGAACCATAGATGTATAGAGACGGGGTATTGTAAATGACTTTGTCTTGGGCCTCGATATATGAGTTGGCCACAATGCCGGACGACGTGCTGCCCGTGATGGCGGCAATACCGGCTGCTACGAACTGACAGCTGTAGAAAGCATTCTTGGAGCCGCGTAGATACACTGCTCCAGCGGAGCCTCCAACCAGCGAGTTTGAGAACTTGATGTTCTTCCAAGTGATGCCAGCGCCATTGGCAACCGAGAAAGATAGGGCTGGGCTGGTGTTGCCGCCATTGTCGATGACGACCTTGTTGGATGTATAGTCACGCTTATTGGAGACCTCGCCAACAATGGTTACAGTAGGTGTAGCAGCAATCACTACGTTCTCGGTGTAGGTGCCAGCGAGGACAGTGACAGTGGGATAGCCACTCGCTTGGGCCGTCTTGATGGCTTCGTTGATGTTGGTGAAATCTCCGCTTCCGTCGGTGGCTACTGTGAGCACTAGATGAGAGTCAGTTGATGTTGAGGCAACACTCTCTGAGGTGGCCTGGCCAGACGATGTGGGGAAGGTAGATGTGGTAGAGAGGAGGTCCGTTGATGATGACGCCTCTGACTGAGACGAGGTTTCCAGGGAAGCCGACTCGGTACTAGACGTCGCAAGCGATTCCGTCGAACTGGTCTCAGAGGCTGATACAAACTCCGTAGTGTCAGGTTCGGTGGACGACTCCTGCGTGATGGGTTCAGGCAAGCTACCGCTCGATGTCTGGCTGGTCTCAGTTCCGGCTGACGATATTTGGTCTGTAGTGGAGCCAGTTGACAAGGTGTCTGACTGGGACGAGGTCGTAGTGCCAACTTCGTCGACTAGTGTCGTGCTACTCTCCTCGGCGACTGATGCCGAAGTTGTGGATGCGCCGTTATCCGATATTTGAGTGGAGGCTGGAGCAGTCGTAGTCCAGCTTGATGTGGTGTCAACACTAGACCCTGTTGAGAATGAGAGAAGAGTCACGGCCTCGGTCGACAACGTGGAGTGTGTGGAATCACTGGCAGTCGAAACTGTCGTGGAGTCGGTGTGTGTAGTTGAGTCGGTGTGAAACTCCAAGGAGATCTGGCTACTTGCTTGCTCCGTTGAAGCCGTGTCGCTAACATCGAGAGCCGTATCCGAGGCTTGGGAGCTTTGCGTAGTAGTCTGATCGACAGTTGATAGAGATTGAGTCTCGGTGGTTGAAATGGCAGTGGAGGAAGTCGAGTCTGTTTCGGTGACCCCGCCTGTCGATTGAGTCGCAGTAGATGAAATGCCAGTGGAAGTGCCCAAGTCCGTCTCGGTCACTCCATCAGTTGACAGGGTCTGTTGAGCATCCGATGAGACAGTCGAGGTGGTCCAGGTGGACGAGAGCCGAGACATCCGCGGCCTACATCCTCTGAGTAGTGGGTTGATGGTAGTGGAAGACGATGTAACGGTATCGACCTCTCGCTTCTCGGCCCGATCGGACGGGGGCCAATGGGGTGCATGGGCCAAGACAGTGTCTCCGGGGACCAGATCGGGGTAAACAAAGGGGAGGGTATCAGAGGCATCATGAGCATTCAAAGGAGCGCCAGGAACGAATGTAGGGGAAGTGAAACGAGCGGAATGGCTGGACGAAGAGTGAACGAAATCAGGAACAACTGAACCTTCTTTTGCAAGGCTGCTCCCACAGAGCAGTGGGAGCAGTAGCCAAGACAGTCTGGCCATGGTTTTTGCCGCTGGTCAGTTAACCTGACGTTGTCCGTGTTGATTCGACCCAACACGAGAAAGAAAAGGGAAGCAGAAAAAAGGCAATGGAACCAAAACAACGAGCCAAGATCATTTTCAAACGGGAGTAGTTCTCCTCATCTATTATATCGGAGAGCTGACGAATCTGCCCATCACGCTTACAGTCCAGCTCTCCACCTGCTATTGCCTCCTGGGTTCGAGAAGTCGGCTCTGCCGGTGAGGCTCCAAAGGTCTACCTATACAGAGAACATTGTGTTCAAAATTGAAGTGTGCCAAAGAAATTTGGCACTTT
>JAADYS010000688.1:0-62805 GCA_012931995.1 Fusarium albosuccineum | reverse complement strand
CCACATGAACCAACGGGTAGACTAGAAGGAGGGGAACAGGATGACTTGGATGTCGATAAATCCAGTCATGGTCCCCGCGCTGATTGACCTAGAGCGCCCGTATTGAGTCGAAAGTTGTATTCACATCAGCTTCATCCACAATGACGAACCGAGTTCTTCACGTTGGAGTTATCGGGGCTGGTGACGTCGCCCAAATAGTCCACGTCCCTACCCTCGTCTTTCTATCAAGACTGTTCAAGATCACAACCATCTGTGACATCTCTAAAAAGACGGCAGAGCACTGCGCTGCCAAGTTTGGCATTCCCAAGTCAACAAACAATGTCGACGACATCTTCAACGATGCTAGTATCGATGTCGTATTCGTCTTGACATCAGACGAGTTCCATGCGCCTTACACCATTACGGCACTCCAGTCTGGCAAATATGTCTTGCTTGAGAAGCCCATCAGCCTCAGCATTCAGACTGCACAAAAGATTGTTGAGGCGGAAAAGACTGCCCCTAATGGTGCCAGAGTCTTTGTTGGGTACATGCGTCGGTATGCCCCGAGCCTGCAAGCCTTCAAACGTGAGGTGTCGACCATCAAGAGCATCAAGTACGCCAGGATCCGCGACATCATCGGCCCAAACGCCTATTTTATCAGTCAGTCTGGTACAGACCCGCAGAAATGGTTTGACGATATCCCGCCCGAAGCAGGCAAAGAACGAAAGGACAGGCTCGCTGTGCTCCTCGAGGAGGCATGGGACACCCCGTTCAGTGATCTCAGCGCTGCCCAGATGGACTACTGCACCCTTCTGGCTAACCTAGGTAGTCATGGTCTAAGTCTGATGCGGGAAGTCTTGGGCGGTCTTCCTGAAGAAGTTCTGGCGTCGACGGACAACGCGCGATGGTATACCACCATGTTCGACTATCGCAACCGAGCTGCCCCAAACGAGCGCTTCACTGCCGTATATGAGACAGGCATCGACACTGTGCCTCGCTTTGACTCTGAAGTCGCCATATTTGGAGAGGACAAGAGCGTCAAGATCTGCTACGAGACGCCATTCGTCAAAGGGTTGGGCATTACTGTCGAGATTGATGAGCTCAACGAGTTTGGCGAAAAATGCCATCGGTCGCTGCAGACATCCTACGAGGACGCTTACACGGCCGAGCTCAAGGACCTGTACGAGTGCGTTGCCAACGGAAAGGAGATCAAGACGACTGCAGCCGACGCGTTGGAGGATCTGAGATTGTTCAAGATGATGATGGACAAGTATCCCGAGCACAAGAAGAAGCAGGCAGGAGACCAGTCCGTGGGCGGATTCTTGCCTTCTGGACCATAGAGAAGTAGCCGCTTACCTAGTAATTCAACTCTAAGAAGCAATATTTTGGTAGTCTTTATTTAATTCATCCCAAGTTATGACGATGTATATGTAGGCGAGAGAGGAGCGATTCTGGTGCTAGCCTATTTTTGCTGGTAAATGGGTGTCACGTGGAATTTGGCGCTTATCAACCGCCTTGGCCATCATTAAACTTGGCTCATTCTATTCACCATCTTGGCCACTGCTTCTCCTTCGTCTCGGTATCCTGATGGCATCTTTTTACGCGATTTGGCCCTGTAACTGAGAACATGCCTTCCGTGCGACCACACCTGCATCATGTTCCGGT
Organism: Fusarium albosuccineum; assembly: GCA_012931995.1. NCBI lineage: Eukaryota > Fungi > Ascomycota > Sordariomycetes > Hypocreales > Nectriaceae > Fusarium > Fusarium albosuccineum. Next base: position 61,161 of record JAADYS010000688.1, on the reverse strand, counting down.
TCGTGACGGATGAGGTGGGGGGCATCGGTTCCAAGCGCAAGAAGAGTGCCAGATCGTGTGGTCAGTGCAAGAAGCGTCATGTAAGTTGATTATGCCTAGCGACTCTCTTTGCCAATTAACATGTGTAACAGCGACGGTGCGACCACGCAGGCACTGAGGCATCTGCAGTGCCAGAACTCGGCTCACCACACAGAGAGACCTCGTCGCGCCAACATGAGCAACATGGAGAACCAGCAGAACAAAGGGAAGCTGGCAGCCAGTCAGTCTCGCCGGGGATTCACATCTCAGTTGATGAGGTGGATTCTCATGGTCAATCCGAGGTGCCATCAGCTGCGCCACCTCGACAACAGAATGCGACAAGGGATGCCTATCTTAGATTCGTGGGCGATCTAAGCCCAGAAGCTTCCTTTCTCGCAAATTCTCATGCGGAGAGGCACAATGGGAAACGCAATGCATCACGGCATGACTACGTCGGAGTGTGGCTAGGCCAGAAGCCCGAGGATCCGCAAGGTGGCAGTACAAACAGCCAGGCCCGGCCCGCTGCGACCAGCTCGTCAAATCCTGACTCTTCGAGCCTCCCGAGCCTTCAGGCATTGAGACCGTCTTTGCGCCAGGAATGCATTGCCACGCTTCCTCCAGCGTACGAGTTCGGATTGCTGTCAGATCTCTTCTTCGCAAAGATTGATCCTATCTTCCCGATCCTTCGAGGAGATGTGCTGGGTGACCTTGGGGTCATGGAGTCGGTGGCTCTAAAGCAGTGCATTTGCCTCGTTGCTGCTTGGGACCCGTCGATGAAAAAGCATCTACGACTTCCTCATACCGAGAGAGTATTGTCGCCTCCCGACTTTCGAACACATATGGCTTCAGCCGTTAACCAATCTCTAAATCTGGGCTTCATCAACGACAAGATGATCTTGCTCCAGATTTGCGCGCTGATGGCAATGTATGTCGAGAAACCTGGTTGCAGCGAGTTGTCGACCTATTTCTGCTCGCAAGCCGTCCAACATGCGCAGACACTAGGCCTTCACGTTGGATGGCCTCAAGAAAGTGCAGGAGGCGAAGAGTCTCGTCGCATATTCTGGTGTGTCTGGGTTCTGGACCGACTCAATGCGGCAACTAACGGTAGGCCTATTCTGATGCATAAGCAAGATATGGATAAAAGAGTGGTCGAGTCTTTCGAGTCCCAAGCGCCTTCATTCAAGTTGATGATTGGTGTTACACAGTTCTTGGATGATACCATATCACTTTATCGCCCTCATGCCACCTTTCCTGACCAGGCGTTCAGCAATGACAGCCAGACATTTGAGGATCTTGTCGAAGCTACGGGAGCGTTGGACATTGGAAATGCACTTCTCGGTAAGTCGACGTCTGCTATTAAGCATATCTTGGGCTATAGTGCTGATTCGCTACGCAATAACCAGCATCCCTCGAGATGTTTTATTTGTCCGTGGTCATTTTGAGAAGTCGACCCACAGGCCGAAGTGAGGGCATCCGTACCCCAAGCTCCGAACTGCAATGGTTTTGCGCTACCAGCATTGTGTCGATCGCATCAGAAGAGTTCAAATCAACCATCACCTATTGGCCTATTCTCCCCTATTCGATTTCGATGGCAGTCTCGGTTGCATACAAGACACTTCGTTACAGCCGATTGCCGTACAACCGGAAGCGTGCCTATGTCTTGTTTCATAGTAGTTGCGAGGTACTTGACGAGCTTAGTAGGACCTTTCTCTCAGCTCGAGCTGTTGCCAGATTGGCTGCGGATACTGTGCAAGAGGTTGAGCGAGTCACGTCCGAGAGAAATAGGTCAGATAACACTCGCGACACTACCAGGGATAACTCGAATGGAATTGCGGGTATGATCAACGGCACTGAAGGAACTTTGAGCGAGGGCGGTCCCTCATCAGGGCCCCAGTTGGACGTGGACTCTACAGAAAACAGACACCCCTCGACAACTGCTAGGGACCGACCACTCATCTTGGATCCCATCTCACTCCAAGACTTTGGCGGTGAAGCTGGTATCTTCAACAACTTCGACCCGAGCTTTGACCTCGGTCGAATTGATGCTGTCTTCTCGGCCAATCTCAACCCGACTGTGCCTGGTCTCACTGAGGATTGGCCGGCAGGGAACGGGTTTCTATGAAACCTTGACCCCGCCTTTGTTACCTCATCTTACACGCCAAACCCGTGTCGAAGATCTAAATGGGGTGGAATATCGGAAGGTGATGAGAAGGTTGCGGGGACTTCTCTTTTTGGAAAGGCCCTCGATTAGCCGTCTTTCCAAATCAGTCAAACCCTCTTCCATAATAGGCACTTCCGCTGAACCCTCCGGATGAAGTCATGTCCATGATCGGCGGGATCAAAAGGTTGAAAGACTTATGGTTCTGGGCTTACGAGATTGTGAAGCTGGTCAGAATCAAGCCGCTGCATTCTGGCATCATCTTCTGTTTCATGTCTCATCATGCTTCGTACTTCCAGTGTCTCAAAGCGAGCCCCGCTCGCTCTTATTAGACGGGCGACAACCCAGCGCCGATTCGTGGCGACGCTGGATACTACTGCAAAGAAGGAGGGCGATATCTCTTCCGTCTTCAGGTCGCTCTCCGGTGGTGACGATGAGGCTCTTCCTCAGAGGTTCGCCGACGTGAAGCGCAGCCTAATCAAGGACAAGGGTGCTTTGCATGCGAGCTGGACTCGCCTTTTGAGGCAACTGCGCGACGAGACCGAGGTTGTAAGATCCAAGGGCTCCGGATGTATACCCGAGATTCAATTCGCAGAACTGGACAATCCGCCAACCGACTTTAGCAATGAGATTCGCAAAAGAGGAGTCGCCGTGGTACGCCAGGTTATTCCTGAGCGAGAAGCTCGTGCCTACAAGGACGAGGTAGAAGCCTATATCTCGGCCAATCCAGCAACGAAAGGTACGTCAGGTTTCATTGGGACTACTACTTATGCTGATGTTGCAGCCTTCCCTCCACACGATCCTCAGGTATATGAGCTATACTGGTCCAGACCACAACTTGCTGCTCGTAGCCATCCCAACATGCTCAAGACTCAGCAATTCCTCATGTCCTACTACCACTCTCAAGATCCCATTGCCCAGTGCTCTACAAGGCAGCCTCTGACATACGCCGATCGATTACGGGTCCGAACTCCAGGGGATGCCGGGTTTGCCCTAGGACCTCATGTGGACGGAGGCAGTGTAGAGCGCTGGGAGAAGGAGGGGTATGGGAAAGGCAGAGTTTACGACAAGATCTTCGAAGGGCGGTGGGAAGAATTCGACCCTTGGGAACTCAGCACGCGATTGGAGGCGGTCCAGGATTTATACAATGGCGCTGGCGCTTGCTCCATGTTCCGCATGTTCCAGGCATGGTTGAGCATGTCGCACACGGGACCTAGGGAGGGTACATTGCTTGTCAACCCCCTGTTGTCCTTGTCCACGGCATACTATCTTCTCCGACCCTTCTTTACTCCAAGACTCGCCCCAATTTTGTCCTCAGACGAGGTCTTTCAGTCAGATTACCTGGATCCCTCCAACTGGGTTCTCGAAGACGAGCCCGTTTCGTCGGCATTGCAGGGTGCTTGGCCTGGACATGGCCTGGAACTGAAGCCTGCTTGGCACCCTCACCTTAACCTCCCTCATACCATGGTTCATGTTCCTCGCATCGCACCTGGCGATTATGTGGCATGGCATTGCGATACTATCCACGCCGTGGACAAAGTACACGCTGGCACTGGCGACTCCAGCGTCTTGTACATCCCAGCTTGCCCTACTACCGAGATCAACCTCACATACCTCAAGAGACAGCGCCAGTCCTTCCTCGAAGGTCTGCCTCCCTCTGACTTCCCTGGTGGACAAGGGGAGAGCCAGCATGTTGGCCGCCCAGGTCTTGACGCTCTCAAGGCAATGACTGGGACTGAGGGACTGAGTGCCATGGGGTTTGCGCCGTTTGATATCCCTGTGGACGCGAGCGAGGGTGAGCAAAAAATATTGCGGCGTGGAAACGATGTGTTGGGTTAAGAGAGAAGGCCAAAACCTGTGTAAAGATGCGTTATCACGTCACCGATTCTTGAACGCTTAGCGATCTATTCAAACTGTTTCAATTCTACAAAGTATCATATGAGAAAATGGTGCATTTTTATAAGTGCTTCGGCAACAAACCTGCTAAAGACCGCAACCACGAGGCTATTCAGCGTCGGTGGAAGATTGTCTTCCATCAGCGCTGGTACCCAAGTGGAAGCCTTATGTCGATGCAGAAGAATCCATACCTGACCCCTGACTGCTAGCCACTATAAAGCACTATAGATCTTCTTTGCACTACTTTGATGTGCTATAATTGTTTGTGTGGTGTTTCGGCTTCGAGGAGTTCGGAACCCGGCCTGAGTTAAGTCCTGTAAACTCCAACTAAAACCTGTTACACGGCTCAAGTGTCGACCATGGGAAGAACTATTACGTGATCTTCCCACAGACCGCTCATTTGCTGGAGACATGTAGTGCTTTCGGTTTTTCGTCATGTTCAAGCATCTTCAAGCCAAGGGAGCAAGTTTGGGGAGGAGAAGGTTGCATCGTGCTGTAAGAGCGGCCGCCGCGATCGGGGCTGATTATTTCCCCGAGGATGGCGGTGCAAGCTAGATGGGCAGTGTACAGGGGTTGGATGAAGAGTGTGTTTGCTCCAAGAGTAATAAAGCAGATATGGTCCGGTTCTTGGTGGATGAGCTACAGCTGGGCGTCAATGCTATGGACACGGTTATCCCGGCGCACAAATGGCACTGGGGAACACCGGTGGGCTCTACCACCGAGACCGTCGAGCTGCTATCATGGTGAAATTATTACTTGAGAGAGGAGCTAACCGGACAATTGAGAACATGCAAGTTTGATTCTGATACCAAGTGTATGACTCTATGAAGAATTGTGAGGAGAATGCATTTATTCATTTATGCGCGGAAAGGACTCAAGCTATGAAGTCTAGTAACTACGATTTGACTACCCGAAGCTCTTCAAAATTATTTCGTTGAATCCCCAATATGAAACAGTTTTAACTAGGAATATCTAGTCAATTCAATAGCTGACACTGGCCCACAATCTGTGTCTGCCACTCCCTGATGCTCTCACGATTGTCAAGCCAACCCTAGACCAACGCAAACCACGTGAAGAACCTTGAGAGAGCAGAGCAGATAATCAGACACACCATTATTGGTCAATTGGAACAACTCCGCAACAGCCGGCAGTCGTCGGAAGTGCAAGTCCGGGTCTGCCGTACGTCACAAGCCGTTGATATCCAAACTAGGTACCGCTTAAAGCCGCAACTCCACCTGTACCACCAGAAGAACCGTTGAGGCTCATGTTGCTGAGAAGTCACAAGTTATCTGCCGGTAACTCGTTCATTTTGCAGTTTGTGTACATTTAAATTCGAGATTATGTTTGCTAAAACAGCAAAGATGCCAATTGATGTCTCTGAGTGATCTCATAGTTCATGATCTGATGCTGGACATCATGACTCCCACTTTGGCCGTGTATGTAGATGTTGCAAGAGGGACGGACCCCCACACTTTATGAGCGCATCCAAGCATCGGAAATTCATTTCGTTGGCCCGATATCGCGGATTGACTCCATGATGAGATCAACTGCGGCTTGCTTACCCCTCACTCTGCGGTATAAAAGCCAGCGCCGGCTCCCAGTTTCTTGGACTCTGAACTCTCTCCATCAACCCAATTGCATCGATCAATTGACTCACACACAACTCGACTCTTTTTTTATCAAGAATCCAAGGTTTGTGCCTCGAGGGAGGAGGTAATGAGCTGGTCTGACACTTGTAACATGCTAGATCCAACCGGTACGGCTGTTCCGTCGAGGAGTCGCAACCATGGAGCCTTTCAGTGGTAGTCTTATCCAAACCTGACCGAGGTCCCTCAGGTAAAGTATCATGCATGAGCCGGTGCCCGTTCCCTCTCTGCTTGCCCATTGCCTCTTTCAGGCATAAGCGGCAGAGGGGGGTTGTGGCTGAGAGTATACGGCCAAACTTGATCTGGATAATACCAGCGAAAGGATCATGCTCTCCTCCCCCGTTGACCACCAGCCCCTAACATACCCAGGTCCAAAATGGCTCCTCCCGCTGCTATCTCTCCCCCTTCTCGCTCCGCTGAGCTTGCGACCCCCGCTACCAAGCTCCCCGTCCACGCTGGCAAGAATGCCAAGACTGTTGAGGAGATGCTGGGTCAGTGGGATGACTTCAAGTTTGCTCCCATCCGTGAGAGTCAGGTCTCGCGGGCCATGACGCGCCGCTACTTCCAGGACCTTGACAACTACGCCGAGTCTGACATTGTCATCATCGGCGCTGGTTCTTGCGGCCTGAGCGCTGCCTACATCCTGGGCAAGAAGCGTCCCGACCTCAAGATCGCCATCATCGAGGCCTCCGTGTCCCCCGGTGGCGGTGCCTGGCTCGGTGGCCAGCTCTTCTCGGCCATGGTGATGCGCAAGCCTGCTGATGCTTTCCTCCGTGAGGTCGGTGTCCCCTACGAGGACGAGGGCAACTATGTTGTCGTCAAGCACGCAGCCCTCTTCACCTCGACCATCATGTCCAAGGTGCTCCAGCTCCCCAACATCAAGCTCTTCAACGCCACCTGTGTTGAGGACCTCATCACTCGTCCTTCCGAGGAGGGTGTTCGCATCTCTGGTGTTGTCACCAACTGGACCCTTGTCTCGATGCACCACGACGACCAGTCTTGCATGGACCCCAACACCATCAACGCTCCCCTTGTCATCTCCACCACTGGCCACGACGGCCCCATGGGCGCCTTCTCCGTCAAGCGTCTCGTGAGCATGCAGCGCATCGAGAAGCTTGGTGGCATGCGTGGTCTGGACATGAACGTTGCCGAGGATGCCATTGTCAAGGGCACCCGTGAGATCGTCCCTGGCCTCATCGTCGGCGGCATGGAGCTTTCCGAGGTTGACGGCGCCAACCGAATGGGTATGTTGCACTCTTTAAGATACAAAGGATTGTTTGCTAACTGAAGCAGGCCCTACTTTCGGTGCCATGGCCCTGAGCGGTCTCAAGGCCGCCGAGGAAGCCCTCAAGATCTTTGACGTCCGCAAGAAGCAGAACGAGTTTTAAGCGGAAACGACGGCAAGTGGATATCATGGATAGGAAACAAACATGGTGATTCAGGAACCAGGAACTCGTCTCTCTTTCGGGGTACTGGACCTTGTCGCTCATTTAAGTCAACGAGGTGCTGTTTTTGGGACACGATGCCGAAGCAGGCCAAGGGTTTGAGATACAACCCTTCCAGACTAGAATGAAGCTGGATAGCTCAAATAAAGCTACGCTTGCTGTAATCTCTTGTTCTGTGAATACATCTTGACAGTCATCATAAAACTCCTTCGTACACAATACATGATCATCACGTCTCCTCCTCTGCCTTCTCGGCCTCTTTCTGCGGCGGAAACTTGATGCCCCGGTTCTCGTCATTCGGCTCCGCACTCGGACCCCAGCCTCCGTATCCATCGGCGGCCGCGACGCCGCCCAGGCCCGTGGTAGGACCCGCAGAGATGCGGCCGGCGAGCTGGTTCCTGCCGACGCCGGGCTGCGTGTCGGCCCAAGTGTTGAGCTCGTCGCGCGTCTTGCCCGTGTACTTGAGGATGTCCTCGTCGCTGGGGCCTGGGCCGCGCCTCTTGTCTTGGTAGCGCTGGTAGAGGGATTTCTTTTGGTCGCCGGCTTCGACTTTGTCGTCGGTGGTTGAGGACGACTGGTTGCCCATGTTGATGGATGTTTGACTTATCAAGGTGTAGTGCAAGTTGTACTTGTGTTGTATCTCGGCAGAGGCGCACTGGAGTATATATAGTCTTTGTTCCAGAATGTTTCATAATGGCACTCGGGAAGGCTGTGCCGGTTGATCACGTCGTGGCGTCACAAGGCGCACCCGACACAGCGTAGCCGGGCAATTCTGTCAAGCCCGCAGCCCACAGCTGAAGAGGCAGTGCAGGGACACCAGCATTTCCCCACGGGGCCAAAGAGTGCCGTATAACCCAATGGAATAAATGCTTCGTTCAGCATCCAATTGACACATGTTGCACCGCGGTCCAATCTCGGCCGCTAGCATCTCCAGCTGGGGCAGAGTCACGGATATCGTGCCGGAGGATGCAGCGAGTTGAACGACATGTCGAGTATGCAACTTCACCATTATCCTAGAGCCATAAGAGCTTGAACTCAATGCACCAAGTCAATATTAATCCCATCTCCTGTTCTAAGCCTGCAACAGAGACGCCTGCCTTTACTTGAGATACTCCTTCTTGCCAACCCTCTCGCAGAGCTCCTTGAGAACGCCAGCCGCCCACTCGTAATCCTGGATCTCCAAGTACACCTGTGCACTGATGCGAGCCCAGAACCTTCCACCGTGCTCAAATAGTGACATAAACGTCTTGTAGTCGTTAACCAAAGTTGTCAGCATCCATTGGAACGCCTTTGGCGCGTCCTCACTCGGTACAACCACGTCGTCCTCCTTGGCTCCCGCCCCAGCAGTGCCAATCCACAGGGGAAGCGCAACATTGCCCATGGCGCAGTTGCGCATAGTTTTTGTGCTGTTCTCCATGAAACTCGTCCCTAGGGCCTTCGCGACGAGCTCCGTTCCTTGCTTGTTTAGGTCCCAGAGGTACTTGAGAATCGCGTCCTCGCCGCCGAGGAACTCCTCTCGCCATTTGATGGCGTCCTTGACGCACAAGTACGGCGAGTTGTCGAGCGTGCCCACAAACTCAAAGTTGGCTACGTAGCGAGACTTGGAGTTTGGCGGCAGCGGAGTTGTGCGCTTCACCAGCTTGGGCACGTAGCCGTGGCTCGTCGACAGCGTCGTCGATATAAGGGCCTGGTTGCGCTCCGGCACGTAAAAGACTGCACACCCGCGCGGGACGTGTAGCCACTTGTGGCAGTTGGACACGAAAAAGTCTGGGTCCGCGGCTGAGAGGTCCAGCTTGACCATTCCGATGCCCTGCGCGCCGTCCACCATGCTCAGGACGTTGAGACGCTTACAGGCCTTGACCATGGCCTCCCACGGGAACACGACGCCAGGTCGGGACGAGACCACGTCAAAGACGGCGATACGGGCTCGTTTACCCGCTGACTCGATCTGCTTGACGGTTTCCTCGAACTTGTCGAGGATATCTTGGTCGTCGAGGGGATATGTGATTCCGATCTCTCGGTGAGTCACGTTACCGTCAAAGTAGTCGACAAGAAAGTCTGCCACCTTTCCGCAGGCTTCGTAGATGGTGGAGAAGCTGATGATGACGTCCTTGCCGTCGGGGTTCCATACCATGTTGCGAAAGACCGTGTTGACACCGACAGTTGCGTTGGCAACAAAGACGACTGTGCTCTCGGGAGCATTGAGGATCTTAGCTACGGCGACTCGGGACTCATCGAGGAGTTTGGGAAAGTCGTATCGAATAAACGGATCAGGACGAGCCTCACTGCTTCATGTGAGCAAGAGGTTTCAACGACATGAGACGTTCTTGGCTTACCTCGCATCTTGATATTCGCGGAACTTGTCCCGAACCGCTTTGGGGTATGTACCAAAGGACCCTGGCCATGAATGTCAGCCCAAGACCACCTTGGCAAAAGAATCAACACCACTCACCATGGTTGAGATTCCTCCACTCGGGATCCAGAAGAAACTCGTTCTTCATGGCGTGGCCAAAGACAGCCTTCTTCCCCCGCAGAGGAAGCTCATGCTCGCCGACTGAACCCATTGCGTTGTTTTTAATCCTGTTCGTCTTACTTCGGAGTTTACAACTTGATCTTCTTCGCTGGTTCAAGGCGCTGCTGCTCTATTATAACTGTCGTCGATAGCGTCCTTGAATGAGTCAAAATGTTGGTACCGCTGAAATACCCCACCTCTTGAAGTCAACGACGCCCTTATTAGAGGATCCTCTACATGCAAAGGGCTCCCCAAAAAGGGCCGTGGGTACCCGCAGCAGACCGTCATGATACGGCAAAGCCGTTTCTGTTTTGGCGTTTAATCAATAATATGCGTCACTCTATTCGCTTCGGCTGCGGTTTCGGAGCACCGCCATGTGTGTCTTCTGATGTGATTTTCATTGTTACAGACAATGACTCCCTGTCTTCTCTGTGCGGGTGTAGTTCGTAGACCTGTGTACAAGATGACGGCTATTCTACATGCAATGCCGTACAAGGAAAAAAGTATTCGGGTTCCCCTCGCCCTCGAACTCCAAACGCCTCATCATCCATGTTCCCCGGGATCTCTCTATCCTAGAGATCCTCTTTGTGTATCTTCGTCATTGATTGAGGCCGGACAAGTGCCGGGCTTGTCATTCATCATAAACAAGAAGCCGTGCCCCCCATTCTATGTACTCTTGTGTTATCTTCCGCCCTAAGACTGTGATCCCCCCTCGACGCCCTCCGTCGTTCTCGTCAATGATCTTGTGCGCATGCTTCTAGTCGCCCTCATGATCGGTTCGTTCGCTGGCATCGGTCGGGGAGGAGCGTTACCCAGTGTAGCCAGCACCAAGGCTGCGTCCTGCTCATCTGGAGTCCTGTCGATCTTGAACTGCATCTCTGTTTGGGAACGGTACAGAATCGTAGTCGAGCTGTGTGCCTCCCAGCTAGACGGGTTGTCCTTAGCAAAACTCCGCGTGAAATGCATCGATCTGCGAGTGTTGATCGAGATTGATGACAGAGGCACCGCGGGGGGCGAGACCGGCGAGATCGACTGCAGTCGTCCCCTCTCAGAGCAGTTGTTCTGAGCGCCATATGGTTGGTGGAAACGAGGTTCCATTGGTGTAGGCCGCCCAAACGGCGAAGTAATTGGACTTGGTGGCTGCGGCTTTAACGGGGGAAGCTGGATCGGGCCCTCGGGCTCGGTTGGCGGGGCCTCGGTTGGCTCAGCGACTTTCTGTCCCTTATGGCGCTTGCCAACTGAGGGCATGACGACCTCTACTCCATCGATTCTCTTCCGTTTGCGGAGTCGTGGGTTAGACTTCACCGCCCCGAGGATAGAGCTCTCAATAGGTTGAGGCCGAGGAGGAGTAGTGAATTGGTTAGAGGGCTCGACTGGCTCCACAGGCTGAATAGCCTCGACGGGCTCGGCCTGGTTAGCGTGGCGCCTCGCTCGGCCATGATTCGGATTTAGAGTAGAGGGAGGTGGCTTCTTCGATCGTTCCAAAGCACCCGGCGCCGACTTGCGTGGCCGCCTCGCCCGGGTCCTGACTCTATCAGGCTTACTAGGTGTGCTCGATGAGGTATTTTCGGCTAATGTTATAGTGTTTGCAGCTGTCTCTGTTGTCTCCGGCGTGGCTGTTGCCGAGACCACGGGTGCGGGCAGGGATGCTCTCCGTTTGGGTGGCTCATTCCCAGTGATCCTGTGTAGTTCCTTGATAATCTTCATGGACCAGTACGCCCCTGTAACCTTTGTATCACGGAGGGCCACGGGATATGCTGCAGGTGGCCGTTTCGTCTCCGCCTTGTCGCCCTCTTCGACGAGTCCGCTGGATTCGCGCTTCTTCTTTGGCTTGGGCGGCTCGGGTGCTTGCCACAGTTTGGGTACCTTGTCCTGCAAATCCGACACCCACGCGTCGCAGTCCCATTCGATCCAGTAGTCAATGATATCGCCCCATGAGCTCTCGGGAGGCTTGGTGAAGTTTACAAATACAACTTTTCCGCCCTTGGCGTGAACTGCCTTAGCAAATTCTCTAACCATGACCTTGAGACCGTGAACTCGCAGGCTGGTTCCGAGAATGAGGAGAAGGTCTGGGCAGAGTGCTAGGTCGTGTGTGATGATCGGGCTGATCAGGTGCGCGTTCGGGTGCTCCTCACCATAGAGCACGATATCAGGCCGAAGCTTACCAACGCCAAGGGCACGTTTGCCTCTCTCCTCTCGAGCGGTAGTAGCGCCTACACAGTGAGGGCACTCGGGTTGCTGTCCGGACATGGTTTCCAGCTCGCGATCATCATCTTCCCAGGAGCAGACGCGGCCGCAGAGGAAACAGCGCAGGAGCTGCAGAGAACCGTGCAGAAAGACACATTCGACGCCCGACTTGGGCAGTTCCCTTCTAGGGTTCTTGGCTGCGGTCTTGGAGGCATCTGGTTGAGATTGGCTAGGCTCGGTCTGGGACGGAGTCACTGCGCCATCTGATTGCTGGCTCGACTGTGATCGGCTGGCTTCATTATCTGAAGATTGCTGGGGCTTTTCGGATGAGCTTGACTCAGCACTCCCGTTGGAGGTCTCGTCAACCATCTGCTTCAGCTGATTCATATTGGCCGTGGACTTCCGTGAGAATCGTCCGCGACTGCCAGGTCCATCGGTGAGGCATGTCGATAGGCCGACCTTTTCCTCAATTTGATCGATGTTCTGGGTATAGCACCGAACAAGCTTTCCCCGATCCCTCAGATGGCTGATGAAGCGATGTGAACTTGTGGGCTCTACATCCTTCACCTTCTGCCTCAGAGTTGTCGCGAAAGTGTAAAACACAGATGTACGAAGGGGATCCGCCCAGATATTAGCGTCAAACAGATCTTTCCCTTTCATATTTGGGAGCGTATTCCTCCCAGACCCAAGGCTGGCCTGGGATAAGCTGATCGGATTCGAGGGTGGTACATCATCAAGCTCGGAGGGCGAGGTGCTACTGCGCCGACTGGGGCCGTTCTCGGACGGTGTATTTGAACAGAATGGGTCGAAGAGGACTGGAGGTGGGGATGATAGAGGCGATGAGCTAGGAGCAATAGGGACATTGGCCAAGTGACCGCGTCGGGATCTTCGAAAGCCGGACGGCAGAGTGTTGGGATCTTCCGGAGGTGGCGAAGAAAGAGGTGAAGTCGGCGGTTGGGCTACCGCGATGGTCGAGCGTGTTGTCCTGGCATTGACCAAAGGCAAGCCGTCAGCAGCTCCGCAGCTACCTTCGTCGAGTTCCTCTGGTTCTCCCTCAACCTGGATAGTATCTCCGATCTCCTCGCTCTCCGGGTCGGAATGGTCCAGCTGCACCTCGATTTCGTCTTTTACTTCGGCTGCCTCGTCTTTGAAGTTGGGCGTGTCATCGCATGATAGCCTGCGTCTTTTGCTGGCTCTACCATCTACTTCGATCGCTTCGCTATCGCTGTGAACTTCGACTTGACGCGCCTGCTGGGCTGCGGCATCGAATTGCGCCTGAATTAGAGAGTAAAGACCATTTTCAGAGCGGAAATCCTAGTTCAGTCAGCTTTAATGCCCCCAAATGCCGCAATCGAGAGTCATGCTCCACAAAGGCAAGCTGCCCGGAGCGTGGAGGTTGCGGAAGAGGCTCACAGGAATGCCCGAATTTGTGCTGATTCCAGCACCAGTCACAACGATGACTTTGCGAGCTTTGAGCAAGCCATTGGCGATGTCTTGGAGATCTTCTTTGGAGTCTGGCCTGACGTGCGTAGTCGGCATCGTAGGCGAGGCGAGCAGGTGGAAGAGCCCACCGCGTCGCGATATGTGCAGGGGGCGAAGGAGAACTGCAGTCGCGTAAATCGACAGTCGGGTTCACGATCTTAGGAATACTGAAAAAGAAGACCCCGTGTCTTCATCGTGTTTCCGAGACGGGCGGTCGAAGAAGTAGGCGTGGGCATGTGCGGAGGTGGTTTGTGGTGTGAGATCTAAGTGCGAGAGGCTGGAGGTGCGAGTTGGAGATGCTCAAGATGGGGTCGCGATGCGGAGGGGACCGCGCCTGATTTGGTAGGCTATAGCAATGCAACGTTCGCTCGAAACAAGAAACAAGAAATGAAATGCACTGAAGCCCCCAGACCAAACGAGTAAAAAAGCAGCAGTTAGTTGTTGGAGGAGTTCCCAGCATCCGAAGCCGAGGGCCAAGTTGAGAGTTCGGTGAGAGGATCTCGAGACGCGATAGGTCTAGGCCTAGGTCGAGGTCAGGTCAAGGAGGTCCAAGTGCCCGCTCCCACTATTGTTGATGTCCAGTGACGCGCTTCCAGGGCCCTTCCAAGGCTGGGGTCATCTTAAGAGCTTGTGAGGTCGGCTATCGATAAGCAGCCCTGGGATGGAACTGTCCGAGGTGTGGGAGGGGCGGGCGGACCGCCAAACCGCTGGGGGGCTGGGCTCTACCTCCAGCGATTATCGCGCCATCAGGGCCTGGCACGGGAGTTACAGTGGGTGGCGTGTTTGGTTTCGGGCAGAGGTTCTCCAAGCTCCACCTATCATGAACCCTTCAGATCCGGCAGTTTGTTATGAGCGAACTGTTCAAGGTTGATGGGATATCCGTATGCTTTTGCTCATATTATACAAGTCTATCATGTACAGCTCCTAACTCCGTTGATGAACAGGCTACACGAACAGGGCGGGCCATTGCCTTCGTCAAGGTACCACACACCCTCAGATATCCACTAGCACGTTGAACAGCTTCTCGAAATCATACGGTACTCCCAATCCCGTGATGGCATCATAGCCCCTGGCTGCCGGCCAGCCTCCGGGGCTTCCACCCGTCTGGAAGTTGCAAGAAAAACTCTCGCCTTCGGTTACATCTTGAAGAACTGCTCGCACCTCCTCCGAATACAGCACCTCGTTCAGCCAGCCAAGCACGTCCTTGCCCTTGCGCACGCGCGCGTCGTTGATGAGCGCGATCATGGACGCGATCACGGGCGTGCTCGCACTTGTCCCTCGAAGAGCTTTCGGTTTGTCCTTGATTCGAGTAATGAAGTTGCTTGCAACTGCAGAAATGTCTGGGACTGCTCGATAGCTGGCGTTGTAGTAACCGTCCAGATGGCCATCGAGAGCCTTGACGTAACTCTTCACCGAAGCATCCTGCCACTTCTCGCGGAGAAAGTACTGCGAAAAACCTCCACCGCTGAATTCTGCGCCTACGGGAGGGTTCTTGGCGTTGGTTACGCCGCCAATGCTCGTCACCCAGGGGCAGGTCGCGGGAAAGACAGCCATAGCAATGTCCTGGTTGGTGCCGTCGTTGGTGTGGCAGGTCGAGTTGCTGGATCCTTTGGCACCTCCATCACCGGAGGCTGAAAGAACACTCGTGCCACGAGCCGTCAGGAGGCCAAACAGAGAACACACGCGCTCAGCGTACTTTCGTGGAACAGACACCTCATTGTCGGCATAAGAGATGGAGAGGACGTGAGGAATCTCATCATCCGAAAGATCCAGAAGATAATCGAGAAACTCCAGGTATGGTTCGTTGTCGTTGTACTCGTCTGGGAGCTCCTCGCCGTCATCATCAAGTGTAGGTCCTCGACCACCGGCAAGATAGTAGATGATGTTGGCAGGATAGGCCAGGGCCATGGCATACTGCACATCCAGAGCAGCTTCGTTACCAGACTTGGAGAGGTCCTGTGAGTTCTCACCACCGTTGATCAACTCAACCGAGTAGTTGTAACCGGCCTGGTATAGAGGCTTGGCCAGGGTCTCGAGGAACTTGTCGCTGTCCTGATAATTGGCGTATTGTTCAAGGAAACCAGCGATACCTAGGCGAATGGAAGAAGTTGCATTTCCAGTTCCGTTTTGGGCAGGGGGCTTGATGTTGTAGAGCTTGTAAAGGCAGTCAGGCGATACCACCGGGTTGCAGGCGGCGGCGGCGTCACGCTTGTCGAGGTGCAAGAACTCCAGCAGGCTCTCGGTGAACTCCTCGACTGGAGAGGTGAGCTCCTTCTTGGGCCGCATAAAGTTGGCGATGGGGTGGATGAAGCTGATGGCGTCGGCAACAGACTCGGGAACTGAGTATTCTCTTGTTCGCAGGACGGGGTCTTGGTTCTCGAATTGGTAAAAGCCAATTTTCATGTCGAGAAGGTCTTCGGCTGATTCTATGGTGGTCTTGACATGAATCCAGTCCTTATCGGGCGTGGCCTTTGCCGCCATGCCCTTACTCTTGAGCCATACAAGAACCTCATCGACGTCTGCTTGGTCGGGCTCTCGTAGGGCCATGGCGTCCTTCTGGCTGAGGTGACGCCGCGTGAATTTTCCAGTTGAGGCATCTCGTGATCGGAGTCGAGTTTTGAGGTTGTCGATATCGGGCTGTCGCATGGCGATGGAGAGTCTTAGTGTGTGATCCGGATCAACTGTTTGATCGACCAGTTCCCATCCATCTGGGAGAACGGGAGTATCCTCGACCAGAATGGATTTGGCAGCGCTGAGGCCTGCCAGCGCCAGAGCCTTGACGAATGTTCTGGGTATCATATTGCCTACTACTCATTCGTGGTTTGTAACAAAACAAGGTGAAATGGGCAACGCGATGGTATTTGAGGGCGACGGGCCGGAGCTCTTCGGCCGAGGAGGAGTAGTCCTCAACTGTGTCTCGTCATACAACCCACGCTTGAACGCGACAAACAACTCGGTGAGACTATGTCGAAATCGGCAGTATGTTGAGGGAATTGAGTCGGCGGTTCCCTTTAAACTTCGTCTAGTTCACCCAACTGGCGCTTTTTCTCCTTGGCCTGAATGACATCGTCCGGGAAATGTTTATACTTAAAAAGATGGTTGACACCAAGATCCACTAGCCAAAACAAAGGGGGATCGTCTTCATGCCGTCATGTTTCGCAGGGGCATTGAGGAAACGGGGTCCAATGGTTTAAAAATGGAAGATCTGAAACCTCATTTCTCGCATTTCTGTGGGCACAGAGACGGCGCTTTCCCGTGTCTCTGCGCCAGTTGGTTGCACATCGCAATATCCAGATACCAGCACAGCTACGAGACACAGTAGATGAGCCAAGAACCTCGGGTCAAAGTGGCGATCTTGTTGGCAGACGACGGGGCCTTGAACACGTGTGACGGGTCTTTTTGTTTATATGAGTCGCGTATTCAGTGGACTCTTTGCATCATTCGTGGGTCTCTGTTGTTTCGGAGGCTGCTGAGTTGGCGGTGATGAGGATTGATAATCTGAGTGTATATTTGGGGACGAGCCCCGGTAGCATGTAACAATGGCATGCTTTGAAAGCATCTCTCCTTGTTTCTCATATAATAACCCTCAGACGTGCTCATGCTCAAGTTACAATGCATGGAGCAGGAGGCCTACTGCTGTCCTTCAGCAAATCGTATCCAGTGATGAAAGGGCCATTGATGCTCTACTTGCCCGGCATTGGCCCCGCCCGTTAATGCTCGCTTCAGAAATTTCTCTGGAACCGGAAACGGAGAAGGAAGCTGCGGCCCTCGGCTCACGATCCGAAGAAATGGTAGTCACCTGAGCATACACGTGATCTCACAACGACGAGACAAACTCCCCGAACAGCAGCTCGATTCGGCAGTGCGCCTCGAAGCCAAGAGCACGAACTCCCCGAAGAGCCCCTCTTCAAAAAGAATGTCTTTCATGACGTCGAAGCCGCTTCCTGATATCACATTTTGTACAGCCCTTGGACAGAAACACCGACGATGCCTTATGAGGGGGAAACTGTTTGTGCCTGGCTCGGGCTTACGGCTTCCCTAGACCGCAAACTCCGCACCGTGGTCTTCCACTTCTCGATCGACCACTGATCATGGGTCAAGAGCGGCCACTAAGGCTCTTTGAACGGTCTATTACGGGTCGACTAATGCTTCCATCCCTACCCTCTACGCCCGGCTGCATCCTTTGATCTCAGCTCTCTTTCCGTTTTGAAGACTTCTCTTCAGAGTCCTGGACGCATAATGACCCCCGCCGCCCCCTCAAGCCCAAGGGGCTTGGCCCTCCACCGCGGGCCCAGCTGAAGGTCCTGCGAGGCCGTGATTTGCTCTCTTGGGGATCGATACCGTTCATTGCTTGCAGTAGAGGGTTCCAGGTCACCCTCTGCCGTCCACTAAGACGCTGCTGTGCACCGCCAAACCACCGACAGACCCCACCCATCACTTGTTCTCGACTCCACCACCGATGGTCCGAAGGACGCGACGACGACCCGAAGCCGCGCTAACTGTCGTTTACCCAAACCTCCCCCACAACATTGGTCGACAGAGTCTTGATCCTGGTTTTTCTCTCTCTCTGGCTGGCCGCGGAGCTGTCGGTTGGTCACCGGAATGAATCAGTGCAGTGTTGAGTCTCTCCTCCTGCTTCTAGAGTGCTGGGGTCTGTCACCTCCCACATGCGGCTTGCGTGGTTTCTCACCGCGACTATACCCTCAAACCAATAGGTGAAGTCACCGTCCCACGGTTCACATCTCCCCCCAAACTTAGTAGGGAAACTCGGGTGGTACTTGGCCCGTCATGACCGGGCTGTGGATGCATCCCTCCGCCACCGACAAGGAGCAGCGTGGGTGCAAAGTCTGGCGGGGGAACTGGGCGAATGCAGTCCTGGCGAATGTCATCAAGCTGTTGTCTTTAAAATTTTGCCCATTCTCGCTTTCTCTTCTTCCATCTTTCTCCTTCTTCTCTCTCACTCTCCCAACCTTCGGTACTCCTGTTCTCTTCTTCGAGCGTTTCCCATCTTGTTCTAGGAACCCTTATACCTTGACTCTTCATATTGGTCCCTCTACGGGCAACACACGTAGCTTCTCAAGATGACCGGCTCTGAAAACCTCAATGTCTTCAAAGGACCCAACTCGGTTCGTGACTATTTCGACCCCGAGCGTTCACCTCCTCTTCCGCTCGTCGAGATCCCCGACTGTCTCAACCCATACCGTGATGATGGAGTACGCATCTATGCTAAGATCATGTCGATGCACCCGGCCACCAACATCAAGGTGATGCCAGGTTGGTTTCACCCACAAACAACCACCAGCGAACCAAGTAACTAACTTGTCTGTCAAATATAGCCATGAACTTGTTAGAAAAGGGCGTCGAGCCCGGCAAGACAAAGACTATCGTAGAGAGCAGCTCTGGTTCCACTGTCATCTCAATGGCTATGGTTGCCCGTGCCTTTCATGGCATCAACGATGTCCACGCCTATCTCAGCAACAAAACCAGCGAGACTAAACTGCGAATGATGCAGTTCTTTGGCCTCAATGTGTAAGCACTAAACACTTATTCACAAGCCTAATCAGGTGCTAATCGAATCATAAAGCACGCTTTTCGGTGGCCCTGCGCAACCCACACCTGTCGATGAGCGAGGTGGTATTCGGGCCGCGGCTCGCAAGGACATTGAGTCTGAGTCAGTGTGCAGCCCAAACCAATACGTCAACGACGATGTAAGTTCAACGCTGCTTCCCGTGGCGGCATCGGCCTAACTGACTTGACTCAACAGAACTGGAAAGCCCATGTGAGATGGACTGGTCCCCAGATTCACCGCCAACTCCCAGAGATCAATGTGATCGCCGCCTCTATGGGGACCGCCGGTAAGTTCCCTATCTGCTAATGCGACCTCAACAACTGACTCTGATACCTAGGAACTATGACCGGTCTGGGCACCTACTTCAAGCAGGCCAAGCCTGATGTGTACCGAATTGCGTACGTTCTCTACCTCGAAATTTGTGTGACCGGTTTCTGATAGCGATAGTGTTTGCACAAATGCCGGAGAGCGAGTGCCAGGCCCTAGAGAGTACTCTCTGATGGGCGAGGTCGAGTTCCCGTATCTGGCTGCGCATGATGCGCTTGAGGAAGTTGGCGCAACAGACTCTTACTCGCTGTCACTAGACCTCACTCGGCAGGGTATCGTCTGCGGGCCCTCCTCGGGATTCACGTTGCAGGGTCTGTTCCAGAGGATCGAGAAGCTTAAACAGGAGGGCAAGCTTTCGACACTTGCGGGACCAAACGGCGAGATCCATTGTGTCTTTATGTGCTGCGATCTTCCTTTCCAGTATCTGAGCGAGTATTTTGAGAAGTTGGGTCCGGAGAAGTTCAGCCCTATCCGCAACCAGGTACGTTCACTCCCTAGGACTTGTCTTGGCTTAGCTAACTAGGCAAAGCGTCTGAGGAATATTGACCTGTACCGGTATGACGATGCCTGGGAGCTCAACGCTCTGACCGCCTTGTCCAACTACTTCACTGTTCACCCTCTGGGCACCCATGACACAGTTCTTTCTTTGGCAGACCAGATTGACAAGGCCCTCACCCCATCAGGCAACACTCAAATCCTCGATTTCCGATGCTCATCCGACTACGATGCCTTCCACTTGCCCAACTCTGTCAACATTCCTCTGGAGACTCTCCGAGATGGTCCTTCTTACAACAGCCCATTTGCCAACCCTGCTGATGACTGCGCAATGCTTGAGGAGCTGTGGCTCGAGCTTGAGGCGTTGTTTACTGTCAAAGACAAGAATGGCAGCCGTAACCCCAGTGCCGAAGCACTGATGGCTATCCTTCGAGGCAAGAAGGTCCTGACTCTGTGCTACGACGGCGACAGCGCTCGGGTGGCTAACAGCGTCCTCCGAGCCAAGGGTGTTGAAGCTGAGAGCATCCGTGGAGGATACGGTGCCCTCACTAAGTTGCAGATGCCATGCAACGAGACTTGCAAGGTTGCTCCCCTGCCGCTTTCTGTGGAGGTCTAATCATAAGGCATCGACTTGTATTTCGATGCGACAACGCTGCTTTCTGCAGCAGGCGCTTTATCGTTTTTTTCGTCGGCTGTCATTAGAGAACAGCGAGCTTCTGGAGTTTTCATAATTGTTTCAGGGACGATCTCGGGTCCAAAAGTGCAGTGGGCATCTGGGATCTCGATGACAGAGGGCATTACAACCGGGACGCACAGGGTTTTATTCTTTCCTGATTAACGATAAACACTTTTGAGACGAGGCATGAGTCTGGAAGAGCAGTGGGCTTCTGAGACATCAGGGCTTCAACAAGTCCAACCATACACAGGGGAGGAGGTCGGACCCAGAAGTGCAGTGGGTTTCCGGGGTCCGACACGGCGATTTCAACCATCGAAAACTTCAATGCAACAAGATTGGGTACTCTGATAACTTTTGTGCCATTGGGTGCCTGTAACTATGGGGCGCTGAGTCCAACCTGCTGTCGCTGTGCAGATTGCTGTCCCCAGCACCAGGATTGGCTCCTGGTGCAGCTGATTCATCTGCTGTGTCACCAAACTGACGTGAACAAGTAGGACACTTGTCATCCCTTCTAACCCGTACAGTTTGGTCGTGCCGGCACCAAAGCTGGGGTCCAGATCGTGCCCACGCGCCAAGACTAATTCCTTCGAGAACAAAATAGCGCTTCTACGGCGGCCACTTATCATGCCAATGAAGCCTCCCGTCCCAGTCTCGCGTGGCATTCCACGGTGTAGCTAGTGGACCATGCGTCCATAGAGCATCGTCACTCCATGTGGCTTCACGCTTCGGGCTAAACCCTCGATGAGCGAGGCCAGGGATGGCATTGAGCAGGAATGCTTGATGACGAGGCGCATTTGCAGCGAGAACCACTGGGCAGGCATTCAAGATGACCAAGCTGAAAAAAGAAACATGATTCCGTGAGTTGTTAAGCTCATGACGCTCTGCGTTCATGATCGTGGAAGATGCATCTTTCTGTCATGAACTTGAGTGCCAGTCATATCAGCAGACTCAAGAGCGAGATAGTCACAGCCTTGGGCCGTTGTTTCCGACAACAAAACGCCCATTCCGTAAACGTCGATCTCATCCATTTTGAATTGGTGGTCTCAGTCGGGAGGCTCCGCCCGCGTGCCAACCGGCACGTCTTCCGCGCCTCTTGGGTTTACTTTGTTCATTGACCAAAGTCTTGGGCGGCAAAAATCGTCATCTATCAGCAAAACGGCTGTTGAATAAGCCGAGGGCCGTCTCTCGCCTCTCTTTCAGCTCGGAGCCCAGTTGCAGGTCCCTTGCATTCGGGTGGCACCGGTCTAGACTCGGAGACAGTCACGGTTTGCGAGGAATGGGCAGTGGTGCCCTTCCCTTAGTGTTGATCTGCCAACTTTGCCAGGATTTTGTCTCCCTTGCAGAGCCCCTCTTCGGGGGGCGGCTGGTTCTCCTGGACACTGTTACAATTGCAGGATCTCGGCTCTCGTGAGATAAGAGGAAAGGAGGAGAGCGCACGGGAGAGTGCCTGGACATCCCGCGTGGAAGCCACAGCGGAGAAGGCTTTACCTGTGGTAATTGCGAGAGACAGGACCCGGTGAAATCAAGTTCCCAAGTGGCGATGGGCGCGTTCCTGGCTGCAGGGACATCGGATCAACCTGTCAGGGCATGTCTGCAGAAGAGATGCAGTGGAATGGATCCGAGCAGCTGGCAACACCCATGTCAACCTCACCACCACGACCGCAGATCATCCCTCTCGGGCTCTCCTGTCAGCATAGCATCCTCCATACCTCTCCCCTTTCCGCCTCTGCCCCAGAATCTCGACCCCCAAAGCGCTCAAGCCCACTTCCGCATTCGACCACGCGGCGTCAACCTTGTCACCCGCACAGAGGCACTCTTTGAAATCTCGTTGCGCTCTGACAGCCCGTGTTCCCTATTCCCACAGGTTAGCACTCTATCACTCGATATCGTCCTCCTTTTCTCATTCTCCTCAAGGCTAGACCATAGAGGCGCTGGGGCTAGGGGTTCACGAGGACCGTTTGAAAAGAGTCTGGAGCTAGGAAGGCGAGAGGGTTGCAGGGGCTTTGACCAGAGACATGAGGTCATGATGCCGTAGTCGTATACGCAAGGATACTCCCGTGTCTTGTTGTTGTTCCAGATCATCGAGCCGGGAAGCACACGCGATGTCTAGGATCAGAGACTCGTCTGGGGCCTTGCAAGTCATGATGCTCTCTTGCTATTTTATTCGGGTACAGCTCAATAACGACCGTCTATTCTTAGACAAAGAGGCAAAGAGACCGTTATCGAGGTACCCGGTTCGAGGTTCCCGAGCAAAATGTCATTTACTTCACCCCCGCTCTCAGCCAAACACACTTCAGATGGCGTCCAAGCCCTACGCAAATCCCCATTTCGAGGCGAGAACTGCAAAAACAACAACCCCCTCCTTAACCTTTTCGAAAAAGAAAAGCCCCCGTGGTGGCGTTTGGACCGAGGGCGTGTCACGTCGTTAGCCCAAAAGTTTATATCCTTTCCAAACGGACAAGGGGAGGGGGCCCGAATACGGGGTTTGACTCTTGGATGTGATATAAACGGGTGAGCTTGCCCAGGCCAGAATCAAGAGGGGGGCCAGTTTTGCAGTGTCTTGTTTCGTTTCGTTCCAATCCGTCTTGGACTTTGTGGTTTCAGTCCTTCTCTTGCTTTGTTGAATTCAGGCGTCTTCAGTCCTTTCAACTCGATATTCAGAAACCATGAAGCCTCGTCGATACAATCGTTCAAAGTCGATTCCCACAGAAAATAGTCCCAAAAAGTCGCTCCTCACAGTCATCACCCGTCGCCTTTCTCTCAGCGCCATCCGTCGTCCCAATTCTCAACGTCTATCAGACGAAGACGACGACGATGCAGAGAAATCAATCCGACCAGAGCCCCAGGAAATCCCACTCGAGGTAGAAAGCCCACCTGCCTCACTCAGAAGAAGCATCACTGACATGCAACAGCCTCTATCACCAATCTCACTAACTCGCGTCTCTCGTCGAGCATCCCGCTTCTGGTCCATCTCTTCAGCCAACTACTTTGAAGACAACACGCCAGCTCCGTCCTCGTCTCCTCCCGCGTATGAGGGCTCGGCCTACGTGCCTCGCCACGCCGCGGCAGACTTTAACAAGACTGCTTCCAACCGTCTCACCGTCATGATAGAAGCCGATGAGACGACCCTCTGCTCTTTCAACTGTGACCCTGGTAGGAACCACCTGGCTGCCAACTACGACGACGAGTACCTCGATGATGAAGACGCCATGCTCCACCGTGAGGACGCCCTCGCGGCATTGACAGCCAGTGCCCGATCTCGTAGCATCGCGCAAGGCGACGATAATAACGATTACACTCTTTTCCTCGCTCAGGCCGCCGCGAACCAGGAGGCTCGAGCACGAAATTCAGCAGCTGCGTGGGCTGAGCTAGACCATAGGACGACGTGGGCGAGCCGACGCACAAGCGGTGCCGCCGATCCTCTCATCAGTCGCCAGAGTCGAGGACACAGCGCATATCTAGGCGTTCCTGCTGGCATATCAGGGTCCTCACGACCAGTCAGCTCGATTGCCATTAGCATTGCCGAGTACATCAGACCTTCTCATGCAAGCAGAGCTTGGTGAGAAGATATAGACGGGAAGGGGTACTGGTTCAAAGGTGTTCCTAGTCTCTATAAGCGAAAACAACAATAGGAACACAGGAGAAAAGGAAAATAAGGGATTGTATCTAGGCCAGGAGTTCAGGAAGGCGTTTTCCTTTGGGTCAAGGCAAGGATTTGGCACCAGCAAGTAACTTGCATAGCACCTGCGACAGGGACAGAACAATGAATATTCTCGTCCGCTCAGAATTGAAGACAATATAGTTTTCTTTGTCCAACCCTTTTAGTCTCACCGTTTGCCAATGTGAGCTCACTTGTGTCTGTGAGTTATCCAGGGGTCAGTCATGGCAACCTCACGTATTACACGGGTCAGGAACCAGTGTTTGTTTGACATGTTGCATAGGGCGTAGTATTGTGCATACCCTCATCAATGCCCTGTATGCCACGGGAAAATCCAACAGCCAAAACGCCGACTTTCCTAACGCGATCCGTATTGTCGCGGGAGACATACTCTCCATCTCGTGTCCCCATGCAAGAGCAAACTGCCTTCCAGTGCGCTCAAAATCAAATAACCCCAGTATGATGCTCCGTAGTAATAGCAACTTGATCCGTAGACCAAGCAAAGTAACACAATAACACAAGTCAAGAACAAAATGCGACTACCCAGCGAAATCATCTCGACAAATTTCCAGGATCGTCAATCATCATTATCAGAGGACAATAAACGCCCCCACTCCGTAGAAATCAAGCCAAAGGTGGTAGCAGGTTTAGGTGAGTCATTTACAGCATCCTCGCCATAGCGTGCAATGCGGGTCCAAAGGCCGGCTTCTGCCAGGTATCGCGGTCTGCTGAACCATTGGCCTTCTTGCAATGTCTTATCAAGTTGTTGCCAAGACGACAAACTCGAAAGCCGTGTGAAACGAAACAGTCAGCTTATGCCCGCATGACTCCAGCAACGCCTCTTCTCGGTTGAGGAATCTGAATCTCCTCGTCATCAGAGCTGTCGGCCGCTTCAGCACCTGCCTGATCAAGCATTCTTTCGATATCCTCGTCCCGTAGCATTTTCCTTGCCGTCCCATTTCCAACGCCTAGTCCGCTGGGTAAGGAGAGCGCCCCTCTCAGATGACTGCTGCCACCATTCATACGCCTTCGGGGCGTTCCTCGGCTTGGTGTACCATAATGTTGTCGTGGTGAGTCGAGATCCATTGGTGAGCCGGGAGGCGGTGGCATAGGGGATTTGTCAAAACCAGGTCTTCGGCTTGGCTGAGGCTGGCGCTGTGATGATGGCAATGCTTTCCTCGGACCTGATGGCAGAGCATGCCGTGCAGCCAAGGGCCTGCTCACCCCGGTATTTGGCCCAGGTGATCCTGTTGGCGAAAAGGCGTGCTTCAAATTGGCCGAGTTTCCCGGGCTACTCATGAAGAGCAAAGACTCGATGGCATCTTGTTCCCTAACGTTTTGATGCGGTGAAAAGAGAATCGGGTCGGCCATGGTCCGCGTCCTTGATCCGGTCTGTGGCACAGACGGTTGGGCAGGTGTATGCGGTGAAGCAGAATAGGAGTGTGATAGTAGGGTAGGAGTTCGATGTGGGTTGGAATTGCGGCGAGGGTTTGAGCGAGGAGCGGGCATATTGACAGAGGGCTGAATAGATGCTGGAGGAGCAAGACCAGCTCTTGGCGGAGAGTTAGATTTTCGGCGCTGGCGAGCAGGGTCATAAGGTAGAGGAGCGGAGGAAGAAGGCACGGCGTTGAGGTGTATCCGTGGACTTGCCGAGGAACCTTGACGGCGGTGAATCGTAGAAGGACTAGAAGTTGGTGATGCAGCTCGGGAGGCGAGAGTTTCAACCTCGTCGAGAGAATTGGATTGCCAGCCATTGCTGACCTTGACCATGGCATAAGAAAGACGCGTCCGCAATTCAGCCGACAACTGCAGGCGGCGTGTTAGTCGGAAGTGCACTTCCTAGAGCCTCGGTTTGAGTTTGGGACGCGGATGCAGCAATACCGCGTCGCGATTGGCAACATACCTCTCCAATATAGCCCCCCGTCGCTGAAACCCTGCTAACTGCACTTGCATTCCTTGAATGGCCCTTTACGGGGCTTTGACTGTCTGTCCGGCTCTTGACCTCACCATCAGCCATGCGTTTCCGTGAACTTGCATTCTCGGTGGCTATCCTGTCCTGGGCAGCAGCAATCTCAGAGAGCTGCAGCAACTGACTGTCCTGGCTCGACGGACCTAGGGCGCAGTTGCTAGCATCGCTAGCAGGGGGCGTGAATGCGGGATCGGTCGAGGCCGTCATGTTGGTATCCTGGGAGCCAGTTGTTGAATGCGGGTGACTCTTGCTTGAGCCATCATCACGGTCGATAGAGGGATTGCGCTGCATGGCGGTGACGGCAGCGGCAGCGGCAGCCTGGGCGGGAGACGTCTTGACTGTCGAAGCAACAGCAGCGCCGTTGACGGGCGCTGGAGACGTCGTCGACAGCGTCGGGTGGGAGGCTCGCGAGAGCGCGTCGGCCGGGGGCAGGACCGCGAAATCCCCACCTCGTCGCGCTCCCGTGGCTGTCTCAGCGATAGCGTCCGAGCGAGGATCGGGGGCTTTAAACGGCGGGGGGAGCGTGACACGGTTGTGATGGAGCGCGATCCCGCCGAGAGGCCGGTCGGGAGTCATGGCGATGGCGCAGAGGCCTCGGGGGAGGAGCGAGGCGAAGGAGGGAGGAGGGATGAGGTCGAAAGAAGGGACGGTTGTAGAGCGATCCCCAGCACGTATAAAGCTGTATAATAAGAGTTGAGCGGCAACTGGACTGGAGTGGAGGGTGGAGGGCCCCCAAGGGTGACGGGGTCTAGGGCCTAGACAGAGACCGCGCGGCGGGAAATCCGGGCAGCCGAGGGAGCTAGAGGACAGGCGAGCAAAACAATTGGGTTCGACAAGCGCGAGAAAAGTGACGATGTTGATTGTTTTGCTGTCGACTTGTCGCCGGGCGTGTCACGGCGTGCACGAGATAAATATGACACGCCGATGATGGAGAGGAGAAGTCATTCCCATGGTAGACACTCAAAATCGAGAAGGAAAAGCCATGTCCAGAAGCTAGGCCCCAAGGTGTGCTAAAGAGAATGAACCGCTCCTGCCTTGCATCTGGTGGTTTGGTTGGTTTACGCGGTCCGGTCTGGCACTGGACGGGACGCGACTTGACTTGACTCGGGCCCAGGCCAAAGCCACTGCAAAAGCCAGCGGTGGCCAGAGGGCGCCGGCGACCCCCTGTCGGTGCAGAAAGCGTGCTGTAGGTGCGCCAAGTTCTAGCGGAGGAACCGCTAGACACTGGCCGCTGCAGTGGCCCGGGTCGGGTGTTTGCCAGGGATCACCCAGCCACTGTAGCACAGGCCGACCCGGGGTCGCGTGCTCCGGCCGGGTCACAATGGCGTTACAGATGACATCCAGATTGATCGATTACCTAGGAAAGAACAGTTTGGAGTGGAATAGCAGGAGGAATCAATGAGGTCAGCTCTGCTACAGTCAGATACCGAGAGGCTGCAGACGCCAGAATAGGCACCTTCGCTGCCGGCGGCGGTGCACCTTGAAAACCAGAGGCCGCGTGGCGCTGCAAGGTTTTATCGAGGCTTTTACTGTCATGAGCAACATCACAGACGCGACTCTGCAGGCACCCAGCCAAATGATACGTCTGCCTACAGTCGCAAGCTGTAACCATTGCACCGCCGGTTTCAAATGACCCGAAACGAGGGTTGCCAGGCAAGAAATACAGCGCTGAGCACATCAAGGTGGAAGAGAGGCTCATCATCACCTCTGTCAAATGACCTCACCCTTGCAACCCTCTTGTCCCACCACCACCCACACAATTCAATTCGCGTGCCCCTCCACGTCCCTCACAGGCTAAAACGACGCTTGGGCCATAATAAACGGTCATGACACGTAGTCACGTGCCTACCGCGACGCCATCATGGCTGCATAAAGTACCGACTATACATTCAGAATGCATGGAGAATATGCAAGAAATTACCAAGCACCTACCCTACTTGTCTACCAATAGTTGATGAGTTTTGGTATATGGAAACAAACGAGTGTGCCATATTTGGAGAGAGTCTGAGCATGGTGGTGTTGTTCTGAGACTCTACCTTGTTCTGGTGTACCCTCCTTTCGTCGTCCCCTTTCTAAGGGATTTACACTCTAAGAATATCTAAGAATATTTTTGGTCTCATAAAGTCCCAACCGCCAACATAAACAACCTCACAATATGACATAATCTCATGGCGGTTTCAAGCCGTCAAGCCGTGGGTATCACTCCGTTGTCCCTAGGGCCCATTCAACAAGGATCTTTCTCCTCGCAATCAACCACATTCTGGCTCATCGCCAGTGTGCCCGTGAACTCCTCCGTCTAGGATCACTCCCTCATTATCCTCTAGGTCATGTTGAACCCGCTGCCATCCCTTCTTCTTCCTCGCCTCCCTACCCTCTACCTCGGCACCCTTGCCTTTGGCATCAAACACTGGCTTGATCAGTGAACCAAGCAATGGGTTGCCGCTGAATGCTCCACCGCCTCTTCCACCGTTCCTGTTTCCTGTTGTCTCCCCCAGTGTGCCGTCTTCCACGCCATGGCCGTTGGTGTCCTCGTCGGATTCAGGCGTAGAAGGTCTTTCTACAGCTGCCATCTTGCGAACAACCTTGCCGCCTACCACGTCAATGCTCACGACTTGCTTCCGCTTCTCATAGTCTGGTCGTGCGTTCCACTCCATCTCCCGGAGAATCTTCTGCTGTCGCTTCAACTCGCGTGCCCGCTCCTCGGGGCTTGCCCACATGCTACCACTGCCTGTAAGCGCTCCGCCGACGTCGAAATCGGCCGCCTCGTCACGAACCGTTGTTCGTCTGGCGTTCTGTGCTTGGAAGTTGAGCAGTTTGTCACGATGGGCACGAGCATTGGCTTCAGCTTCGCTCATTGAAGCACCGTCGTTGCCACGTGGTTGAGTAAAGGGTGCGGGTGTCTTGGCAACATCGGCGCGGCGGTTGGCTTCACGATTGGCAGCCATTCGTTCACGTCCTCGCTCATCCTTGAGTTCTCGCACCATGGCTTGCACATCATCTGCATTTAGGAGTGGAGTGCCACAGAAGGTGCAAGGTCCCAGGCCCTCTTTCATGCATACTACCTTGCCGCAAGAGAGGCAGTTTGGTGCGGCGCCCTGAAGCGGATGTCTTGTGGCAACGCAATTGCACCTCCGTGATTTGGCATTATCCAGTGTAGGATTTGTTGAAACCTCGAGTGCCCTGATGGCGGCATCCAGGTCTGAGATCGCAGTCGAAGCTCCCGCCATGGGCATACCCCCAGAGATGGATATCTTGGTGCTGCCTGCACTTGGCTTTGGTGTAGAACTCCGTGATACAGGGTTCGACTTGGGCGTGGGTTTCGAGGGCCCATCGGAGATTAGGTAGCCTGCCGAAGCATGCTGCTTTGGCGGCGGCTTTGCAACTGGCTTGGGGTCGGGTTTCGGGGTATTCGATCTCGAAGCATTGTTACTGTTTGGGGCGCTCGCTCGTTGGGGGATGTAATCTAGATCTTGATTCTTCTTGCTGTATGATGTACCCGCAGGGACAGCATATTCATCGACCTTTCTAGCTTGGGGCGTGTGAATGTTTGCCTTCTTCTTCTTGGGCTGTCGTTTCGATTTCGGTGCCGGCTCTATCGTTTGCGATTCTGGCTCGGGCGGCGCAGCAGCATTGGAGTATGACGGACCAGCTGGCGTTGAAGTCTGTCGCCGGGCGTTGAAGGATGAGATGAACTCAACGGCTTGTGGGGAGTCACCAAGGAGGTTCCCGAAATGCTCGACGGCTTCGGGTTTTGAGAGGGTGGCAGCGTAATCGAGGACCTGCTGGAGTTCCTCATCTGGGAGAGGGAGCAGCTGCGAGAGCTGCGAGAGAGACATGGCGCGCAGTGTTTGACGACGAAAACGAAGCGAAATAGCCGGTCTATGTCCCCAGGTTGTATGGAAATAGAAATTGCCTTTTCTGGAGGGGTTTGCTAAGAGTTGACAGAGGATTGATTGTTGACGTCGTTGAATTAAAGAGCTCGAAGCTCCCCCACTATCCGGGCCCCTCCAAAATTTGGCTACCCTACAGAAATGCCTATTTGCTGAGTCACTCGCCGAAGCAAACTCTCAGGCACGCCACGTTTCCTTTGTTCCTCAGAGGTTCGCCTCACCCTGACGGCGCAGACCCCGCACAACGGGATCCAAACATACGCTTCACGCCTCTATCCTGATGCTACCTGGGCTGTGTCGGCAGTGTGTGGCCTGGGCGGCGCCTTCTCTCAACATGCCGGACAAAAGGAACAGTCACGAGGAAGAACAAAGACGCCTACGTCTATACAGGGAAAGATCCTATCCCCTGAGACGTAAGCCATCTCTATCCAGGACGAGTAATTAACACTAACATGCCTCAGCTTCCTCCGAGTTCAGGAAAGGCAATCTAGAACGACAGAGGCCTGGCCACAGGTTGGCGGATATGTTGATGGAGTAACTGATCGTCGATTCCCTAACTACATTCGATTCTACGTTGGGCAGTCATTTCAACTCCCGATACGCCTATCTATCGATCATGCGAAAGGGATTCGCAATGGCTATACACGCTATCTACACTACTTCGTGCTTGCCCGTGGTCACGGGAACCGTTTTGCGCACTTTCTGCGGCTCTGGTCCAGCCGAAGCGCTTCCGATACGCCCCCACACAGCGAAAGCAACTCCCATGAGCACTCAGCGCTAGACACAGATAGATTGGAATTGCTCCAGAATATTCTTGAGATGACGTTCTGTCGTGCTTTTGAAACTTTGCCAGGTGACGTCCTGGCTCCGTTTTTTGGCCCAGGGCGCCCGAACTACTCGAATGTTGGCCTGAACGTTATGTCGCCCCTTGTCCAAGGAAAGAACGTACCAGCTATTTGGCGAGCAAAATTCTTAGAGTACCACCTATGCTCTCCTGATCCCGATGTCTCGGAATTTGTGGATATTCGAAAGAACGAAAACATAAAGCGAAGAAATCAGCAACGACAGGCCGCTATTTTGCTGAGAAGAGATTACCGACGTGCCATCATACAGTTAGCAACAGAGCTTGAGTTTGATTCATCGGACTCCTTGTCTTTTGCCAAGCAATCAAGACCATCGAATTTGCATGATATCGACGTGAAGTTTCAAGAGACTGAAGAGGCCCTTGCTGCTATATCTCAAGGCCCGACACTCCGACAACTCTGCCGGCCCCGTGGGAATCACCAAGCGCTTATCGGTATTATCTTTGGCTCTGATCTAATGGAAGTAGAGTATGACGGGCATGCCTACAAGCCTCTTGATGGACTTGAGCTAAGAGGAGAAGACTCTCTTACTTGGACGACTTCTTTTGAAGAAGTCGGATCTGGATCTGGACCCACAGGGTTTAATCCGGGATCATATGAAGATAAACTCCTTGGAAGGCTGAACCGATCTATCATTATGGAGAGCGGCCTCAGAGTAGTTGTCCTCTGCGGATTAAGGGCACAAACCGATATACAACGTGCATTTAATCATCCACTTCAAGAACATCAGCTGTCTGGTCCACATCACCTTATTCTTGGCAACCAGATACATGAAGTGTGGTTCCTGATTTCTGGTCAGGCCGCTTCCCGCCAGACCATTGAGAAGCTCTTCATAGCATGCCCGGAGCCTATCATAACATCATACCTCAAAGACGCCTCACTTATGAGAAGCCTGAGGGATGTTTTTGGCCTTGTTAGCACCCTCACAGAGGTTAAGCTCCGGAGCAACTGCTGGACCAACCATTGTTTCCACGCAGCATTAGTTGCTCAACTATACTTTGAGAAGCGGCAACGTGCAGTGCCTTTGACAACAACTTCACTAGGTGCTGTGTTTCGGGACTGGCTCTATTATCGCGGGTTTAAAGACGACGCTGATATCTTGGAATTGGAAAAAACCGCTGAAAACTTGACAAAAGGGATTCAGATTGTGAGGAACATTCTATCTGTGTGGGCAAGACAGGGGGTTCATCGCACAACGAGAAGACGAGACGATGCAGTTCGTGCAGATAAACGCAAAGTTGGAGCAAATTTTAAAAACTACCAAGAAGTGCAGGAGCTTTTTAGTCGCCTGTACTCGGAGCGACTGGATTCTATCAAGAGCCTCACCAAAACACTTGGAAATTCGCATCTCATTGGCTCTGCGTCCCCGGATGACGAGGAACCAGTTGAACAACCAGAGAACGACGATGTGCTTCTGGGACACAACGAAGAGAGTCTAGAAAAGGATCCCCTGACCTCGCTGTGGCTTGCACTTCCGGAAGATGACGACGCACACGACATTCCTCAACGAGGCCGTTCATATGGCAAATCTCGCGAGAAGCTTAGCCGCATGCTTACTGACAACGGAGTGGAAATCAAGGCCGGCCTTATGATGGGCAAAGTAGACCGTTGTTATATTGATATACATCAGCAGCTCGTCACACTCGTGATCCCTGCAGAAGGGGGTGTTGACTTCAGAAAACGCCCGACATTCGCCATACGAGCGCAATTGACCCCAACAGGGGTGCCTCATCCTAACTGTGTCCTTGGAAAACCGGACGAGTTTATCTCAACCGACCCAAGCCTACGTCTAGCCATTGAGTATCGTCTTGTCGATGATGGGACTGGGCGCCTAGACCGCGGGTTTCCTTGGCATTTTGGAAGGCTCGGGAATGCGAACACAGGGCGTCCTGGTAATAAAATAGGAAGAATAAGTAGGGCCAACGTTTTAGTGGAGCTTTTAGAAGGAAAGACTGCCAATGATCTTATAGGTATTGAACGGCGTGATGTGTCAAAATGGGGGATTAAATTGCAGGATGAATAGGACAGCTGGGTACTCTTCCCTTGGAACACAAATCTCAGTTATTTCATTTAAATTGTGAGGTTTTATTGACTACGTATTTGCACAAATGCAGGACGCTTCACGCCCCCCAGTCATTGTGGCAGGAATAACGCGGGGTGGCCAGATGAATGACAATCCAGTACAGCCTTTCCTCCCTTGGTCAGCGGATGAAAGAGTGGGTCTGCATGGAAGATATCAGCGAGGCCAATCAAAAGTCAGGAAAAAAATGGGTCCAGAATTCAAAAAAATTCCACGCCCGAAGGGAGACTCGAACTCCCAACCCCCTGCTTAACACACACGTATAGACTAGGAGATACATGAAGCATAAAAGGCAGGTGCTCTAACCGATTGAGCTATCCGGGCACTCTGTATCAAGCTTGTCCTTGCTCGATTTGTTGAGAGACTGAGTCGGTATAGTAGTTATATACTATAACCCCTTCATCAACTGCCAGCACCACCCTAGCAGCCAAACTAACAGCAGCTGCTGGCACAGGATCAGGGGGCGAATGATAATAACAACCAGGCTGGTCTTGACCCAGCGCAAGAAACATGGGTTCGTCGGTCCGTGCAGATGGCCTTGATGGATGAGGAGGACCTCGTCGAAGGCGACTCGGCTTCGAAGAAGAATTGCAAATTTCTCGACTCATCTGGTACATTCAAGGTATTGCGGCTTAAGGGTCGATAGTCTCGCA
Source organism: Fusarium albosuccineum (assembly GCA_012931995.1). NCBI lineage: Eukaryota > Fungi > Ascomycota > Sordariomycetes > Hypocreales > Nectriaceae > Fusarium > Fusarium albosuccineum. Next base: position 27,637 of record JAADYS010000688.1, on the reverse strand, counting down.
TCTCACGGCTCAGCTCAACCGTAACGGTTTCCATGATAGCGTCTACCCGCTGCCGTTATCGATAAGAGGTTTTATGCCAAATTTGGTGCAAGACACGGATGAACCATGGTGGATGCTCGGCTTCTGCTCGCACGTGTACAGCCATGGTTGTACATCTTTAGTTAGGAGCTTCCCGTCCTAAACTCGTTGGGGATTCAATCCAGACGCTGCTGGCTTGAATAGAGAGGCATTAACGATCACTCATCCAAACCAGACCCCCACCAAGCAGTGATGAGATGCATCCAGGTGAGCAGGTGAGCAGGTGAGCTCCATTGGACCCGTGCTAGAGGTGCATCGAGTTCACGGATGAAGGGATGGACGAGCTAAACTAAAGTGAGCCAAGCTGGCCGTGTGTTGGCCGGGCCATTCACTTGTCCCCTCCCCCAGATTTCGCTTTCGATTGATTGCCGGGTCGAAACATTGACCATGTCAGTTCTGGTGGCCGGGACCACTGGTGTTTTGGTTTGGTAGTCGGTACGGCCGGAGATATCGACGGGCCATCTCTTCAACCTCACAGTCTAATTGTGATGGTGACCAACAGAAGCCGACCCGATGCCGCCCTCCTCCTCCTCCTCCTCCATCATGTCGACCAAACCTGCATTGATTGTCTCGTCTCGTCCGTTGCTCCGTGTCTTTCTCGAAATTCCGAACATGCTCCGGCCACTCAGCTCAATGCCCCTCCACCGCCCTAGCCCCCAAGAGGCTTAGCCCGGGCCCCTCTGAAGCGCCGTGCTGGAGCTCCCCCCGTATTTAAAGTGCTCATCACCAAAGCCTCGCCAACCTCTTCTTCCTTCCCCCCCATCCCGTCCTCTATTTTGCCTATTTTCCCAATTGACTCTTTAGAACTCTCAAGAGTAAATCGCAAACATGTTCGCCGCTTCCCGTATCCAGCGACGTGCTTTCTCCGCCTCTGCGCGCAACGTAAGTTGATCATGCGTCCGCTTGTTTACGTTGCTCGCTTTTTTCCTCTTCACCGAGCGAGGCCGGCCCGGTCGTCACCCGAGCCTCATGAAGCCCTCTCGAACAGTGCTCATGAGCTTCGCAATGCCGACAAGAGCTACAAGCCCTGTATATGTCAATGGTTCCTGTACTGATCCGTCTCCTGCAGCTATCCAAGGTCACCGTTCTCGGTGCTGCCGGCGGTATCGGCCAGCCTCTCTCTCTCCTCCTCAAGCTCAACCCCCGTGTCACTGAGCTTGCTCTCTACGATATCCGTGGCGGTCCCGGTACGTAACAATGCCCTCAGCCTTGATTCTTTCCATCGAAGCTCGTTACAATGGCAATGGCAATCCTCATGTGTCGGCGACCAACAGCCGCATTGGCCATCCCACACTCAGGACCCTGGGCATGCCACCTCAGCCAGATCTAGATCAAACCAGCTAACAACCTTGTCTCTGTAGGTGTCGCCGCCGACATCTCCCACGTCAACACCAAGTCCACCGTCAAGGGCTATGAGCCTTCCCCCAGCGGCCTCGCCGATGCCCTCAAGGGCTCCGAGGTTGTCCTGATCCCCGCTGGTGTCCCCCGCAAGCCCGGCATGACCCGTGACGATCTCTTCAACACCAACGCCTCCATCGTCCGTGACCTTGCCAAGGCCGCCGCCGAGTCCGCCCCCAAGGCCAAGCTCCTCGTCATCTCCAACCCCGTCAACTCCACCGTCCCCATCTGCGCCGAGGTCTTCAAGTCCAAGGGTGTCTACAACCCCAAGACCCTCTTCGGTGTCACCACCCTCGACGTTGTCCGTGCCTCCCGCTTCGTCTCCGAGATCAAGGGCACCGACCCCAAGGACGAGAACATCACCGTCATTGGTGGCCACTCCGGTGTCACCATCGTCCCTCTCTTCTCCCAGAGCAACCACCCCGACCTGAGCTCCAACGCTGAGCTCGTCAACCGTGTCCAGTTCGGTGGTGACGAGGTCGTCAAGGCCAAGGACGGTGCTGGCTCTGCCACTCTCTCCATGGCCATGGCTGGTGCCCGCATGGCTGACTCCATCCTCCGTGCCGTCCAGGGCGAGAAGGGTGTTGTTGAGCCCGCTTTCGTCGAGTCTCCCCTCTACAAGGACCAGGGCATTGAGTTCTTCAGCTCCCGCGTTGAGCTCGGCCCCGAGGGTGTTGAGAAGATCCACCCCATTGGCAAGATCGATGCCAACGAGGAGAAGCTCGTCGAGGCCTGCCTGGGTGACCTCAAGAAGAACATTGAGAAGGGTGTTGCCTTCGCTGCCTCCAACCCCAGCAAATAAATCAGCTCCCTCAACTCTTGACGAGTGACGGTGAATGACCTGGCGTAAGACATTGGGAAATGTGGTGAAAAAGGGGAAAAATTAAGGACGGAGGTAGTTTGTCACTGTACGGATGCCTTTCGTGTAAGGATTGGGAAAAGGAAAACGGGGGTGTATGAGCGATTGATATACCCATCTTTTTTCTTCCCGCTGTTCTACCACTGCCATAGACTTGGAAATCGGGTCTTTGTCTGTACCATAGCAATGAATGAAAAAAAGAAATACCCAAATATTGTGCGCGGTGAGTGATTATGACATGCGCTATGGGGGTTGTTGAGCTTACAACACTTCATGAGAGTGAGTATCATGCCCAGAATTCTCAATGTCCTCTGCACAATTAACTTAAGCAAGTATGAAACGATTAAAACGATTGGCTATGTTCATATGATCAAGTCTATAACAACTCCATCGATATTGTACACTCAACAACCCAGCAGACTCCTTCTGCTACCATCTCCAACGACTTTGCTCCTCATCTAGTAAACTGATTACTCCCATGTCTAAAATCACGACAAAGTCTAATCCAGCAAACCCTCCATCTAGTCATGGCAGAAACTCATGCTCATGAGCTGACAGGGGACTTGGCTTATCCCCTGCTCGCTCTCCACTCCTCAATCTTTCTCCTCCGCTCCTCAACCTTGCGCTCAAACTCGGCCACCTTCTCCAGCCGCTTCTGCTCCTCCTCTTGCTCCTTCTTCTTCTGCGCAGCGGCCCGGCGCACAGCCTCCCTCTCAAGCTGCTCGGGTCTCCGCTCCGCAATATCTCTGGGACGGTAGTCACTGAAGAACTTCTTCAGGCTAACCTCGATGAACCAACACGCTACGTAGTCGATGACCATGACGGCGGTCATGTTGAACTTGAACTCTTCTGAGAAGGGTACCAGCTTCATGCCCTCGTTGATTTCGGGGACGAGCTCGAGGGCGCAGGCGAAAGCGAGACCGGAGACACCGACGATACCGTAGAACATACCCTTGTTCTCCGAGAGGGACTCACGGAAGGGACGGCCCTGGTAGTTGATGGCAAAGGTCGAGATCTGCTGGATGAGCTGGAGTAGGTAGACAGCCGAGTTGAGGAGAGAAGGAGCGAACTCGGCCTCAAGGTCAATGTCATCGGAGCGGCTGTGAAGTGTTAGCATGCTGGAGTCAAGAATCACGCAGTAATCAACTTACGGAGCAAGTCTATCGCACAGACGGGCGATGTAGATGAGCGTGACAATGTGGACGGCAAACTGTCCCAGGATGGAACCAATAATGTACACGTTGAAGATGTTGGGCTGGGGTCGCTCCTTGCTTAGGCCCTCGACGACACGAGCGCGCGAAATGCTGAGGAAGCAGACCGACATGAGCATACCACTGATGGTGTACTGGGTGTCGCCAAACTTGATACCCTCGAGGTACAAGACAGACAGTGAGTAAGCGGTGATAAGACAATTGAGCGCAAGGATCTTGTACATCTGGATTGTGGCGACGAGGGTGCAACGGCCCTGGCGGATAATGTTGGGTACGGCAATGACGTTTCGCAACTTGGAGGTGAAAGGGGCAGCGACGGAAGCATCACCCAGCTTCAGCGTAGGCGGCTCATCGTCTCCCAGCTCAGCCTCCATCATACCAGACGCGAGCTTGTCGGCAAATCCAGCGGCCTTCTGGCTGACCTCGGCCTGGTGAGCGGCACGAGGGTTGGAGTCGATGAGGCTTTGGGCACCGGGGGAAGTGATGGTCTCGAGAGGGTGGCCCTGGGACTTGGCATACTCCTCGGGAGTCATGTTCTTGCGCTTGGCCTCTCGCTCGATAGCCTTCTGGAACTGAGGGTTGCTGGGGCCAGGAGGGTAAAGGTGAGCGATCATGGCGGGAACAGGAGGAGCGGGCTGGTTGAAGCGCTTCATGAGATCGATCTGCTTCTGATACATCTCCTTCATCTTGGTGTTGCGAGAGTGCTCAGCAATGCGGGTGAGATCTTCAGGTGTTCCGTTCAAGAGAGCAATACCGATGTGAGCCTGCTTCAAGGCACCGACATCGTTGGTACCATCACCAGCCATCAGAGTGTAGTAACCCATATCCTTGAGACCGAGGAGAATATCCTCCTTCTGCTTAGGGGAAACACGGGCATAGACCCAGGTGTGGCGAAGGATCGAGTTCCAGGCGGGTTGGCCCTTGAACTTGGCGAGAGCATAACCAGTAACGCAGATATCCTTGGAGCGGAGAATCTCGGGATCGAGGGGCTGAGCGGGATCAACCTTGATGCTGACCTTGTCATCGACACTCTTCCATACAAGCTTCTCGCCGCCGGCGTTATCCTCAGGGGCGTCGAGAATAAGAACATCACGGTCCACGATTTCGACCTCGCGCGCAACGTGAACGGCGGTAAGAGGGTTATCTCCGGTAATCATGACGACACGGTGACTGCTCTCATTCAACATCTGAACAGCTTCTTTGGCATCGTCCTTGAGAGGGCAGTGCAACACGAGGAATCCAGCAAAAGTGAGACCGCTTTCAACCTTCTCCCGTTTCAGGTCATTGATCTTGCCAGAGCCCAGTTCGGAGTCAATAGTGAGCTGCTTGTAAGCGAGAGCCAGAACACGTGAACCCTTACGGGTAAAGTACTTGTAAGTCTCCTCGTAATCGTGGGGAACAGTGGTGAGCATCTTCTGGATGGTCTCAGGCGCACCTTTGACACCGGCGAAGGTACCCTTGATCTTGTGGCCAGTCCTAATATCGTTGCCGTGAACCATAGCGACAGAGCTCTGGCGCTTGAGGGCAGAAGAGAACTGGAATCGGCGCTTGATGTGAACGGTGCCGTGGGTGCTGCCAGCCTTGTTGGTGCTCATGAGAGTGTCGTTTCGGCCAAGAGTCCAGCCAAGAGAGTTGAGAGTAGCCTTCTCCATGGGGTCACCGACAATTTCTCCCTCATCGAGCTTAACAAGAGCGTGGGCGGTGGCAAGAACCAACTTGGTCTCCAGGCTAGCCTGGGTAACGGCAGTCATGGTGGAGTGAGCGCCGTCAGCTTCCCTAACATCCCTGATCTCGTCCTCGTGTCCCAGAGCCAAGCCAGCGATACCTTCAACAACGAGGTCCTCACCAGTGAGAGTACCAGTCTTGTCGAAGCAGGCGATGTCGATACGGCCAGCGAAAGGAATACGGAAAGGCTCGGTACAGAAGATGGCAAGCTTGGCGAGAGCTGCCAAACTAGTGTTGACAGCGAGACTCAGCTCCATGGGAAGCTCAGGAGGAACAACGCTGGTGACGATCAAGACGCAGTCGAGCATAAGCTTGGAGCGCTTGCGATCCTTGCGAACACCCTCGTCCCAGACATACCAGGCGGCGGCAATGGCGAAGATGAGGAGGAACAGAATGAAGAACAGAGCCTCGGCGTTGTTGGCAGAGACACGCTCAGTAGAGTAGATCATGGTTCGAACCAGGTTGCCCTGGGATGTCTCGAAACCAGTCTTGATAACGATAGCCATGGCGCCATTGTCAGGGGGAGGAGGAACACCAGACGAGAGCTTGGGCTTCTCCTGATCAGGGTTTCCGTGGGTGACCTGGAGGACCTTGGTGCCTCCCCAGAGGAAGGCGTTCTTGTCGAGGCCCTCGGAGTCGAGAGGAGCGTCGGAGGGACGAAGCTGAATCGAGTCCTTTAGGAGAGGAGTACTCTCACCAGAAAGCATGGCCTCGTTGACGATAGCGGTGCCCTCGACAAGGAGCATATCGCATGCGACACCACTGTCCTCCTTGGTTCGGCCAACAGAAACGAGATCGCCGGGAAGAAGATGGTCGCTCTGAATCTCAGTCCACCTGCCCAAGCGGAACACCCACATATCGTAAGGCTTGATGCTCATGCCGCGGAACTCGTTAAGAGTGCGCTGGCGCTGCCAGACCACGGTGCTCTCGAAGGCGACGAGCATGAAGAGGGTGAAGAGCGAGTAGTACCAGTACTCATCAAGCATCCACAGACCGACACAGAAGATCTGGAAGACGAAGAAGGGCGCAACAGCGTGTTCCTGGAAGAGCTCGGTGAAGGTAGGCACCGGGATATCGAAGGTATTAGTGCCATAGTGCTGCTCGATGCGCGACAACTCGGTCTGGGTCTGAATGCCCTTTGAGGTCTGGAAGTGGCCAATGGCGGGCTTGGGCTCGGCGTCGATATCGAACTTGAGAGTACCGAAGGACTTGGTCTCGGTATCGTAGAGGAAACGACGCTTCTGGAAGAGGAACGAGGTGTTGAGCTTGCCGCCGGCCTGCGATGACGACGATGTTAGCAACCTAGTGTTTTATGTCTCTGGGCTGGAATCTCCCCACCTTGTCGCGAATCAACTTGCAAATCTCGGCGGAACCGGCGTTGGCGATGGGAATGACTTTGATGAGCAGCGCATCCTCGACCGTCTTGGCCTTGGAGGCCTTGAAGGTGCCCTCAAGGTCAACACTCCAGTGGGTGCTGAGCCAGACCAGGGCCTGGAGGGTGATGATGGTGCCGGTCCAGAAGACGGACCACTCCTCTGCGCCAATGTGCTTGTCGTAGAGCTCGGGGTTCAGGTAGAAGGCGAGGAAGACGGGCCAGATGATGGCAAAGGGCCAGACATAGGCGTGGAACTGGAAGGGCAGCGGGCGCAGCAGCTCGGCCTGCTTGATCTGCGGGCTGTCGACGAGGGGCGCCATCGTGGGCGATGGGGGTTGAGATGGTGGGATCTCTCTTGTCGATACGAGGATTCTCCAAAATTTAAAAAATCACAAGACAAGGAAAAAAAGAGGACAAATAATTACAAACAGGTATCGCGTTGTCCAGGTGCAGAGAAATGCCCGCCTCCTGGCCGCCTTTTCCAGATTATTTGGTTGCAATCTGCGAGTCAAGTCGCGATCTGTACTTTTCGGCGCCGCCAAGTTCGTTAATCGATGGTTCGTCCGGCGAAGACGGACCGGCTTGTCGGGGCTTGTCATGCACCGATGCCGTCACGTGATCCAGTGTCATGGCCACGCCATTTCGAACCAGGTCCATGGTCTTCTAAAGACACGGCACGGCGACTCGGCCTGGAGCAGAGTTGACTTTAACCAAAGAACAGTAGATTTTGACAAACTCTGGACAAGCTGTAAAGTCAACGGGACTTTGGTGTGCCGTATCCGGATTTGTGACAATAAGGAGCGGGGTGGAATTCCAGCGCCCGGTTATTAACCTTTGTCCTGCTTACAACACCTCGCGATATTCTTGTCACACTCTAAGCGAGCCTGTTTCAAGGCGTCGTAGCTACTCTGGGACGCCGGTTGCAGTCTCAACTGTGTATGCCCTCAACGATAGGCAGGATCGTATGGACACCGCTTCTGTCCCCACTCATACTGTACTAGACCGAGGCTATCATATCATTACACACCCCGCAATTGCAACATCTTGGATTCGGCGTGAGCCAGGAACCGTGAACATGGGTCACAAGATTCACGGTCGTGGAAATAGACCCTTGTCTATGGATGCATACCCTATATGACTTGATCAATTATATAATGGTCCAAGGACAATACCTTTAGCATTGCTCTACAGCTCCCAACACTACAAATTCATCCTTTACCATTCACAATGGCAGGCTTAAGATATGATGCTGAATTCGCCAAGGCATTGGAGCCCCTCAGATCCGGTCGTCCCTCAGCTCCCCCGGAAACTGCCCTAGATATTCGACGAAACAACGATATTCTCTTCGACAAGTTGTTTCCCAAGGCGCCCTCACAAGACGTCGTCCAGCAGACTAATTACACTGTTACAAGCTACGACGGCGCTCAAATCTTGCTCCGTCGCTTTGCGAAACCGGAGCATCTTGCTGCCAAGGAGCCTCTGCCGGCAGTCCTCGCCGTTCACGGCGGAGGTTTCGTCTCTGGAAAAGCAGACGCACTTGCCGGACTGGTCGCGGAGATGGTCCTTTCCTCTGACCGTCAGGTGTTTGCTGTCGATTATCGCCTTGCACCGGAGCATCCCTACCCAACGCCTGTCGAAGATAGCTTTGCTGCCCTCAAGTACATCTCAGAGCATGCTTCGGAGCTCAACATCGACCCCAAGCGAATCGCTGTCCAGGGCGAGAGCGCAGGCGGAGGTGTCGCTCTTGGGGCAACTCTCCTGGCCAGGGACAGGGAGTTTAGCCCGCCCATCGCCAAGTTGGTCCTGACCTATCCTATGATTGATGATCGAACACAGCACCCCGAAGATGCGGCGTTTCTCAAGTTTGTCACATGGAGTCCAACGCACAACAAGCTGGCTTGGGCTGCATACGTTGGTGAGGACAAGGCAGGAAAACCCGAAGCCGACGTCTCGCCATATGCGGCACCCGCAAGGGCAGAGAGCTTCAAAGGATTGCCATCGACGTACGTAGATGTCGGGACGCTGGACATATTTCGGGATGAGAACCTCGAGTTTGTGAAGAGGCTGATGGCGGATGACGTTGAAGTTGAGTTTCACATGTGGCCGGGAGTGCCGCATGTCTTTGAGTACCTTGGAGCTGGGACAAAGTGGCACCGGAGAGCAACAGAAGCTAGAAGTGATGCGATGAAGAGCTTCTAGTTGATAGGTCTAGCCTAAGTGTGTGGAGGTAGAGAGACTCCGTAAACTAAAACACCAATCGAACCCAACCACAATTGTCACTTAAACGAATTCCTTTATCAAGAAGCCAGAGTCAGATTAGTACTTCTTCATAAAGGACAATAGGACCTCAGACATCCGTTCAGGTTGATCCTCTGGCGAAAAGTGCCCAGCATCTTCCACAAATGTGAGCTGAGACCCAGGTATAGCTCCTTGCAATTTATGAGCCCAATCAGCCACTTGCCATGCATCATCCGCGCCCCAGATGATCTGCACTGGTAGCTTTCCCAGTTCACCCAGACGTGGTGCCACCTCCATCGTGTGCTTTGGGTCATAGTGTCGAACCTGATGCTCGAACAGACTCGGCTGGCCAATGGGACCAGAGATGTAGTCCAGGTACGAGTTCAGACTTGATTGCTCGAGCTTGCTGGGGTTCTTGACAGCAGAGAGCAGTCATTCTCTGAAATGAGCTCGATGGTCATCGTTACTCGCTTTGATGAGAGTCTCGAGGCCGTTTTGCATCTGCTGTTTTGTCCGCTTTGAGGGATAGCTGTCAAAGCTCACAACGTCGATGAGCGTCAGCGACAGCACCCTTTCAGGAGAAAACACGGCAAATCGCTGCGCAATTCCGCCTCCAATGTCGTGAGAGATAATGTGTATCTTCTCTAGACCCCAGAGCGCAAGGAGACCTTCCAGGATTGGGACCTGGCCAGTCATGGACGTGTCGACAGAAGAGTCCCACGGTCGCTCAGAAAGACCAAAGCCAAGGAGGTCAAAAACATGAACCTTGAAGCCTCCTTCGACGAGTTTGGGAACAACGTTTCGCCAGATGAGAGAGGAAGAGGGTGTGCCATGGAGCAGGACAACTGGGGTGCCTGTCCCGTAGACGCCATAAGCGATGCGGCTGCCCTTGATAAGGGCGTTTTCTGTGACAATTGGCTGAACCATGATTTCGAAAAGGAAGCTTCGTCTGCTTGAACAGAAAATGCTGCGCAAAGGGCGGTGGTTTATATAGAGATGGATTAATAATGCCAAGTATGTCGTACAAAGGGCGCACTTGGGAGAATTGATGGGTCTGCAATAGCATCTATGGCGCACTTAGAAGCGTCACTGACTACCGCCAGTAGCTTTATACAGTTAGTAACCGACTGGTTAGTCAATTTCAGGGTGTATGGTCCTTGGTGACCTCTTCGGCCGGCTCGCGCTCAATGAACCGTGCCTTGACTCCTGTCAACATTGACAAGAAATATGACCGACCCTCGTTTTCTGGCGGCAAGATAGTCTCGATTTTAAACTCTTTCACTAATGCCGGAACAACCTTGTAGACCACGAGCTCTGCCAAGTGTCGCCCGGGGCATGTCCTTGAGCCACCGCCCCAGCTGAGGCTGATGCGCTCCATGTTGCGCGTCGTATCAGGGTCTGCGATAAGCCATCGATCGATGCTGAAGAGCTCCGCGTCTGGTCCGAAAACTTCCTTGTTTCGATGTAAAGCCACCGGGTTGCAGCCAACAGTGGTGCCTGGTGGGAAATAGTAGCCATGGAGGTCAAGGCCGGTTGATGGAACCTTGCGGGGAAGAGACATGCTGATGACTGGATACAGGCGCTTGGCTTCTTTAATGAGAGCTTGTGTGGCTGAGAGGCGAGATGCAGTAGCATATTGGCTTGCTTCAGCCGTCTGGAGGACCTCGCGAGACACGCAGGTTTGAACATCTTCTTGAGAGCCAAGCAGGGCAACGATGGAGGTAAGAGTCGAAGCCATGGTCTCGTGTCCAGCGCCAAAGTTTGTAATGGCCATTTTACGCAGATAGTTGTCGGTGAATTCGGGTCTGTATTTGTGTAGCTGGATGAGATCAGTAAGGAGATCCTGTCGAGTATCCTTGGGCGGCTTGAGTCTGGTGGCTGCATTGACACGTCGCGAGACTCTCTTCCCAACGTCCTGCACGACCATTAATATGAGTATTTCCTTCCGACAAGGATGACTGACATACCGGGAAGAAAGGCCGAAAATTCTTGGGCGTCTTGAAGTTTACGTTCCAAGCCGAGCTGAAAAGTCGGCCGATGGACTTGGAGAGAAACTCCAACTTGACGATGGTCGGGAAGAGGCCAAAGACACTCTTGCGCCTCCAACCGTGATAGGCATGTGAGCCCGATCCCCAGTCTGTGCCATTCTTCAACATTCCGGGAGACCATGAAAGAACGACTGCACCAAGGCATTCTACGGCGATGATGTGCATCCACTCGTTGAGCTCGACCTGTGCGCCCTTCAAACTCTTCAATTTGGCGACGGAGCGCTCAAGGACCTCGTCAATGGCAGCTTCATATTGCAAAAGATTGGACGTCTGATAGACAGGGCCAATTAGTCGCCGCTGAAGACGATATCGCCTCACATCTCTCTCGGAAAGAAGATCGAGAGTGTCCGGGAAACGAGTGTTGAGCTGCCAGTCCACACGAGGCTTGCTCAAGGCGGTGGCCACTGCTAGAGTCAGCCTTGATGCTTATGCTTAGAGGGGACTGCGAAACATACAGTAAAAGTCTGACTTTTCGTATCCACTGCCACTGCCTGACGAGTGCGTTAGATGGAGAATTTGTGAAGAGGTGGTGTATCTCGGGGTAGCCTACTGTAGATGGCCTGGAAAGCTTCCTTGGTGTCAAACCAGACCTCGTTGGGGCCTACACGCACAACGGGCCCGTATCGCCGGTGCAACGTCTTTCCCAAATGTGCCATGCGGCCATTTCGAGCATGATAAGCGTGCCAGAAGCTGGAAACTGCGGCGAGTCTGGGTCCGGGAATGCGTGTTAGGGGATGGAAGAACAATCGGTAGATGGCGACCGAGGCCAGTAAGACAAGGATAGAAGAGACGATTCTGAGAGAGGCTTGAAAGACCAGGTTGAGTAGGTTAGTTATCCCGGTGTTAACAAAAGTAAAGGACATGGTTTTAATGAGCAGGGCATCACAGCGGGGACGAGGGAGTTCGTGGTGAGTGATCTTGGGGTTGGTTGATTGAGGTGAATTTCTGTGCGAAAAAGTTGCAATTGGACGGATCTCCACATCAGCCGGCGCTCACACGAACACTCACGAGTCACTCACCAAAGGTCCGAATGAAAGCAATTAAGACAATCAAGTTGAATCTTATTCATTCTGTGCTGACTATCATGTATGCTTTATTTCGTGTATTAAATGATGTGTGCTAGAGTTACGTGCCCGTCGCTCAATCCAAGAGGCTCGGGACATCTGCAAGGCACATTGTCTTGCTCTTACGAATTAAATACTTTTAATGTTGAGAGTAGTCCTCTCTTGTTTCCCTGGCATGAATTCTTTGAACAGTTCCCAGTACTGCGCAACCAATCATGCTCAATCTCCAGCGTCACATCTGCCTGAGCTCGTTCAAAGCTCTTCCTTGGCCTTTTGCTTCTTGTCCTGCTTAATCTTCAACTCTTCCCGCCACCTGACTCCCCTCACCATCAAGAGAATCAAGACCGGGCATCCAACTATGTACAAGGATCCCACAAGGGTGCAAGCCCACCCGGCGCCCATGGCATCAATCATGGGTACAATCGCCGCACTGGCTCCCGCTCCGACCAGGCATCGCGTCAAGTTATTCGCTGCGCTCGCAGTACCCGGCTTTCCGGGGTGTATGTCTATCAGCAGCGAGTTGGCCGTGTTGTTGAAGCCGACGATGCCTACGCCCATGAGACCGCTTAGAACGGCTGGGACAGCGACGTGTGTCTTGCGGTCAATCGCCCAGCCCCAGCCGATGAGCGTAAAGGCCGCAATCATCAGGAGGGGGAAGCCAATCTCTAGTCGGGCGCGCTCAATGGGGAAACCAGCGAGGTCCTGCTGCCGGCTCCGATCGTAGGGAATCCCCAACTTGTCGCAGTGGCGCTTAAAGTTGCGGTTGATGAAAGCGCCCGCGATAAAGGAAGCAATGATAGACCCGACCGCCACCGGCAGGAACATGAGTCCAATCTCTACTTGATTGTAGCCATAGTTCCTCTCAAAGAGAGTAGGCATCGCCGTCGCCATGCAGTAGAAGCCCGCGAAGCAGATACTGCTAAAGCCAAGTAACACGCCGGTCTCCTTCTGACAGAGCAACAAGACGGACTCGAGCACATTGGGTGCCTTGAATTTGAACTTGCTTTTGGCTTTGGAGCTATTGGAGGCCTGTTGGGTGAGGTCCGGCCCTGATGGTGTTGTCCGACTCCGTCGGGATTTTAGTATCTGCCATAAAGACCGGTATGCCAAGGGCGGAGTAAGCGACCCGTCACCCACGATGTGACGGCACGTCTCTGGGTAAAATGCAAGGACTAATATAGTTGTAATAGCGCCAAATATGGTAAGGAACCAGAATATGGATCTCCATCCGAGATATTGAGAAAGTAGGCCGCCAATGACAGGTCCCAGTGCTGGGCCGAGGACCACGGGGACTGCCATTAGACCAATATACTGGCCTCTCTCCGCCGAAGTAACAACATCTGCCACAACGGCGTAACAGAGAGAAACAGTGCTCGCAGAACCTGCAGATTGGAGGCATCGCAGTGCCAAAAGAGCAGCATAGTTGGGTGCAAGGGCAAGCCCAATGTTGGCAGCGATGTAAATGGTGAAGCAGATCAGATACGCCGGTCGTCTCCCCCCACTATCAGCCAGGGACCCTATGAACATGGGTGTAATCCCCTGAAGGATCATGTAAGTGGTGACCGTCAGGTTAATCTTTGACGTTGACACGCCTAGATCTCTCGAGATGGCTGGCAGCGCTGGAAAGTAGATCTGGGCTGTCATTGGGGAGAAGAGGGCTGTAGTGGCCGCAGCTAGCACAATGGCGCGCTTTTGCCATAGTGTAAAGGCAGAGTAGACTGGAGGTGTGTTTTCGATTGAGGCTGAGTCGGGGTGTTTCTCAGGATCTTGGTCCGGATGGGGCTGATCTTGAACCTTTTCATCCGTGCCGTGGTGGCGATCTGAAGCTGGTGTTGGCGCCGCACTCATACTTTTGTAATTCTTGAATTGATGCTCGACCGAATAAATGAGAGAGCATCTTGATGAGTACGAAAGCGAAAAAGAAGAAGAATACGAGAAAATAAATACTAGTACGGCCTTCAGGGAAAAAAACAAAAGTCCGGTCTCGTTTGAGGGTGAATGGGCTAATTGACGCCTGTGTCGGTGCCGAGTCGGCAAGATGGGGGAGTCATGGACAAATCATGGCACGGTCACGATCAACTTGCAGCCTAAAGGGACATTGGATTGGTTCGATTAACTGCAGGACATGGAGATAATCTGACATAATTCCGGGGTTAATAGGATTAATTGAAACAGGCGGTCTTTTGGTTAAATCGAGCTCCCATTCCTTGCTGAGCTATGACACATTCACCCTGACCCTGTATCGCTTCCTGGATGTGCCAAGGTTGAGTCACATGGGCCTTATCAGATAGATGTACAACCGTGTTACGCACTAAAAGGGGAATCATGGCCATTTCTCAACATCAGATACTATTGTAAACTTGTCAACTTGCCCTGCTAGGCGCCCACATTCGACTAGAACTGGGTCAACATTGGCTTCTTGAGAATCAAAGCATAGGAATGCTCGAGAGAAAAGGCTGTAGCACAAACAGAAAAAGCTCATGAACCAAAATAAACACACAGCCGACTTGGATTACGACTCTTCGATATTAATCTAGAGTAGGTCAGTATCACTGCCTTAGGTGGTGTCACATCAATGTACCTAAGCTGGGACTTCAGTGTGCTATTCAAACAAGGCAAATGATAAAAAATCTCGCAATTATCTCCTCCTAACTGTCTTTAGTTGTGTATCGTGATACATAAAACCGTTGTGACCGCAAATTCTCACCTAAGCCTTGTGCTGTACCATTGCACAGAACTAGAGGCGCTGGGTAGCGAGGCGGAGCCCTCTAGGTAACACGGTGCTCGTATATGTAGGCATGCAGTTGAGCAATCAAGGTACTAGAGCAGCTTGCGAGGCTATGATTCAAGACCTTTTTTCATAAATGCCAAAGCTCCTCTCTCAACTTACGAGGTACTACTTCAAACACATATGCCAGTTGTTTCCGCCGCAATGTCTCAAACAGCCAGCTCCGACGCCTTGCTAGCTGAACAAATCCCCTCGGAATTACGAGATGACGAAGTAGTAACTAACTACTTGCCTGAAAGGCAGCATGAATACGCCTTCCAGCCTCTGAGGAGCAGGCCCCCGAGTGAGACCTACCCATCCCCTTCTTCACCACCACCGCCGTCGTACTCGCTCAAAAATGAGAGTCCGGAAAACAGGGATGTGCCATGGACTGCTCAGCCTTTCAACATCATCAGGACATGGAATCTAGAAGTCGTTGCCCTCATCACCAGCGCAGCTGCTCTAGTTTCCCTCCTCATTCTGCTTGTTCGTCAGGACGGTCAACCCCTTTCGAAGTGGACGATGCCATTGTCCCTCAACACCATTGTGTCTCTCTTATCCGTCATGATCAAGACTCCACTAGCCTTTGTCGTTGGAAACTGTATCGCCCAAGGGAAATGGACGTGGTTCTCCAAGAGGCAAGGACCACTGGCTGCCTTCGTTGCCATCGAGGAAGCCGGACGGGGCCCTTTGGGGAGCCTCCAGCTAATGTTCAAGCTGAAATTTCGGTACGTTGCCTAAATCTAGTTCATTGCATCTTGCTAAGTTTACGTTAAAGACATTGGGTAAGCTTTGGGGCCGCCATCACCATTGGCCTCCTTGCCATTGACCCGCTCCTGCAAAGCGTAATCCTATACCAGGGCAAGATTTCTCCCGCAACAGGAAGCATGGCAACCATTGCTCGAAGTTCAAAATTGGACATTGGAGAATGGTATTCCCATTCTGCGCACGCAGGAGTTGTCACGGTTAACGGGGAAAGGGTGTCCGACAATGTCAACTGCTTCGACCTGTTTCCGGACATAGGTATATCAGCAGCAACTCAGATGGGATTTGTTAATGCACCGCTTTTGAGTCTGATTGAGCCACCTGGGCTGTCTTGCTCAACAGGCAATTGCACCTGGCCAACATTTTCAACGCTTGGCATATGCAGTTCTTGTGCGAACGTTTCCTCTCATCTAAAGAAACAGGCAGGAGTGGGCTACGACGACAGGTGCAA
Organism: Fusarium albosuccineum; assembly: GCA_012931995.1. Classification (NCBI taxonomy): domain Eukaryota; kingdom Fungi; phylum Ascomycota; class Sordariomycetes; order Hypocreales; family Nectriaceae; genus Fusarium; species Fusarium albosuccineum. Next base: position 11,658 of record JAADYS010000688.1, on the reverse strand, counting down.
GTATTACGGACCAGTGTTCCAGTTCAGCTATGTTGAACACTGGTTACCTTACGGACAAAACAGAGCCCCGTTAGTTATGTTGGGGGACAAAGGGTACGTAAACGAATCAGTAGGTTGCAACAAAAGAGATGGCATTCGAACAGTGCTTGCCGTGTCCTTTCGGCCAGAAGAGACGTACTCATTCCAGGACTGGGATACCCTTCTCGCCTCCTTCGTTGTCCTCCACGCCCAAGATGAGTACTGGACTAACCAGATTCTTTGGGAAGAAGCGTCAGTACAGGCAACCGAGTGTGCGTTACGGTACTGCGTTCAAGCATATCAGCCGATCATGAAAAGCGGCAAAGTAACTGAAGGCGGGATTTCCGTCTCGTTCAAACGAGTTCCAAGCTCCTGGCAACTAGACCCCATATTCGAAGGCAACGAAATTGATCGCAAACACCGTCTATTATTGAACGACCTGGACGCTGGCTTTGGCAACTCGTTGGCTCGATTAAACGAGTCCGAGTGCTGGATGTTACCAAGATATGATCTCCAATTGCAGCTTGTGGAGAAAAATACTAGCCTACCAGAAGATGTACAAAGCACCTTCAACATTACGCACAAATCCATAGCCACCATGATGGAGAGTCTCGATTCCAAAGCAGTAGCGTCGATCAACAGGGCATTATCAAACTCTTCAAACATCACCGCCGCATTTGATGCTGCGGCTCGCCTCATGTCATTCCGGATACGCGAGATAGACAATAACCCGGTGGAAGGATTCGCCAACGACTGGGTCATCTACGTCCGGGTTCGCTGGCCGTTGATTACGGCGCCAGTGGCAATCTGTATTGCCGTGATTGTGTTTGCTGGGCGAGTCATCATAGAATCGCGAAGGGTCAGCCTTGAAGCTCTCAAATCTGATCCTATGCAACTTCTTCTTCATGGCTTTGACAGTGCTTCGAGAGACCAATTGAGGGAGAATCGCAATAGGGGGCAGAAGGTAGATGAGGTTGAGGTAATGGTGGAAAAGGCGGCAGAGGGGCCAGAGTTGAGGATGAATATTTGAATGGGGGTGATGACTCAAGTCACTTGCTCATCAACTTCGCATGTCGTTGAGGACATTGCTTGGTGAAGGCATGCCTGAGGCTAGCTTGGTCCTCAACCTGTCCTGGTGGACCAAACTCAGAGCGACGATTCTTCAGAGGAGATCAGAAAGACAGAATAGTATCGATGAGTGAATGCATTAATTGTGGTCTTGTCCGGAGATGATCCTATTGCAAGTTAAACCTCACATTAGAGAGTGGGACTTGGTGGAGAGAGGCGGGCGGCCCGCCCGCCCGCTGACCCTCCTCCACACCAGACACAAGGTATCGTCGGGCTAGCTCTGTGTAGGTGGGCACCAGCTTTACCAGAGAAACAAGACTCTATTTGTTATTTTGTACCTAATGCGTGGATAAGATTGACCTAAGCCAAGCCCCCATCACGATGGCCTCAACTGATGTTTATGGCGCCTGAGGCCGACTTACATTACAAACCACTTCGTGGGGTCTGGCAGGCGGCAGCAAAACTCGACTCGGTATTTAACGCAGCGCGTAACCCAGGTAAGTCTTTCTCTGAAGCCATCCAGTTTCAATCCTTCTTTGTTCAAGATACCCGCACCCTTCGACTTCACAGCATGGCAACACACACTTGCAAAGCATTGGTTAATAGGGAATGTGCTGGCAAGCCCTCTCTAGTACAGGAATTACTTCCGGTTCCTCGACCTGCTTCAAACCAGGCTCTGGTCAGAGTTAGCACGGCAGCACAGAACCCAACTGATGTGCTGTGCTTTGACGACAACATCTTCGGCGACGGCGCCGTCTTGGGTTGCGACTTTACGGGGACGGTCGAAGCTGTTGGTAGTTCAGTTACACGCCTGGAGATAGGTGACACTATTGCCGGTCTGATCTGGGGAGGTTGGTTATCGTGCTCAAGCTTAACGATAGTGTTGATCTAACATCACTTACAGGAGAGATCGCCGGACAAGGGGCCTTTAGCGAGTATACGCTTGCTGATGAAAACATCTGTTTCAAGATCCCGAGCATCATTCCTCTTGAACAGGCTGCCACGGTGCCATTGGCTGCCACAACGGCATGGTTGGCTCTGTTTAGATCACAGAGCCTTAACATCGATCGAACCGCAGGGTCCGGTCTGCAGCTACTTGTTTGGGCCGGAAGCAGTGAGAAATTCTGTCTTGTGCTTAGTATAAATTACTGATACTCAATGATTAGCGAGTGTTGGGCTCTATGCTGTACAGATCGCTGCCTTGTTTGGTTTCAGTGTTGCAACGGTCTGCAGTCCACGGCACTTCCCTCTTCTGCACTCGCATGGCGCAAAGCATGTCTTTGACTACAAAGATCCAGATGTGATTCAGAAGATACGAAAAGCGTTGCCCGAGGTCAAGTACATCTTCGACACTATCGGGAATGAGACCTCCTCCGCTACGGCTTCCGAAGCTATGAGCAAGTCAGGCGGCGTCTTGTGCACCGTCCGGCCGGCAAAGGAATTCACCGAAAGTGTCACCCCGCAGACAAAAGTAACCTCTGTGTTTTTCTTCACTTCATTCCTCAAGGACCTCCAGCTGGGCACAAATCTATTTCCGGTAAGAAGAAATCAAACAATGCTACCTCGTGATGTTAACACCCACTAGGCATCCGAGGAAGATCACCAACTCGCTTCTGAATTTAACCAAAAGCTTCCGGAACTACTTGCTCGACAAATGATTCGACCAAATAATCCATTGGCTATGCATGGATTTGACAGAATCACAGAGGGCTTCCAGGCTTATAGGGACGGCAAAATTTCTGGATATAAGGTTGTGTACAGCCTTGATTAGTAGACTGGAAGCTGCGTATCTTGGATTACAGTCGTGTCAATCTGTATCATCCTTCTTATTTTACTTGTATTCCGCACAAGATAAACGCAAAGGCCCCTGTGCAGGCCGTTTTGATTGTCAATCGTTTATGTCAAATGTTTCTAACTTCCAAGTCTTTAGCTAGAGTGGGATAGTTTCGAAGTCGGTTCTCTGGATCCAGAATAAGGGATTTTTTAACTAGTCACCTGACAAATGTTGGCCTGATTAGTTGCTGATTAATCGAGTTTACCTCAACCAAACACACATCTTCCGTGACTTGGCTTTGACCATGGCTCCCGCAACGAGGCGGACTGCGATTGCATGCACGTTCTGCCGCCAGAGGTGAGTCAATATTAATAGATTGAGATAAGGAAAATCACCTGATGGATCATTCCATTTGTACAACAGAAAACGAAGATGCGATGGACAGATACCCGAATGCAGGACATGCCGAGAGAGAGGTACACAATGCGTATACGCCGAGACAGATCTGCATGAAGAGTATGTGACAAATTTCAGTTGCCAACTCAAGCTAGGAGTCTGATTTGCCCTACAGTGATGAGGATACCACCGCGCAGTCGGTGTTGCTGCAACGCCTCGCAGCTGTTGAAGCTGTTCTGAGCGAACACTCGGCATCTATCGTGGCCTTGAAACAGCAGTCCGATAGGTTACCGGGCTCCACCTCATTGCCTTTGACCCAAAGAAATACGCCAATATCGAACCAAGACTCTCGTTTCCGAAGTCCCAGTAATTTACCACCATCGCGAACTGATCAGCAAGACGATCAAAATCTTCCTCCCCTCACAATCCCTCCTAAACACCAGACGAGTGCAAGTACCCTTCTTCTCTTACCACAGGTAGCACATTTGATCGGAGATTATCCAGAGGGTTACTTCTTCCGGATCGAAAATGCTCGGCAACGCACAGCTACTGCGCAACACATACTAGACGAACCTCCCGGTCTTCCAGGGTCCGACTCACCCATCGACAAATATCTGGCGGACCGTTACATCAGATCCTTTTTCGACATTGTTCAGCCTTTCCATCCGTTCTTGAATAGCGACGAGTTAAAGTCTCAGTGCGAGGATGTCATCAGCCGAGGCTTTGATCCCAGCGTTCGATCTGCTCTTGCGTTGGCTGTCCTGGCTCTAGGATCTATAGCTTGGGAAGGCACAGGCGCGACCAGACAAACTCGGCAGGCCAACAACTCTCCGACCAATAGCCCTCAGTCAAGCTCCACAAACAATGGCTTTGAAAGTCTCGGAGATATCATGATTAAACGCTCTTTACGGATTCTGTTCCCCTCCTGGACGGTCTCCTTTGGCGGAGACATCGTAGTGTCACAGGGACTAATACTTTGTGCTCTCTATTTTACATACAGAGTTGACCCTTTGATGGCTTGGAGACTCGTCCATATGGCTGCTACAAGTATCCAGCAAGTGTTCAACCAGTACTACACCCTTCGTATCGTTGATCCGGAGTATCGTTTTAACTTGTAGTTCTAGTGAAGATGTGCCGCCAAACGACCCAAAAGCACAGACTTTGACCCGTCTCAGCTGGGTTTGCTTCATATTAGAAAGGTATGTTCGAACCAGGCTGTATAAGAATTTTCACTCTGACCTCATTTTTTCAGTGACGTTCTAGCCGAGTTTAATCAGCCTAGGAGTGGAATCGAGCTGCTCGTCGACAAACTACCCTTCCCAGACTATGGTGGACCAGCTTGTCCCAGTCATCTCTATGTCCTTGCAGAAATTTCTGCCAGGCTATTGTTGAACCGCATCCATCACAGTCTCTTCTTCGCAGATAACCTCACCATCTACACGGGAGGCAATTTAAACACTCCAGGACAAGACCACTCTTGCATACTCCACCCTGATGCATCCCTCCTAAGAGTCTGCAAGGAACTTGATCGCCAGCTTGAGACTTGGTATGAATCTTTGCCTGAAGCAATCAAACCTGAGCTCGAGGGATCCCCCACTGGCAATCAGCTTGCATCCTTGTTGAGGCTACGTTATTGGTCAGCTAAGCAAGTCATCTATCGGGCTTTTGTGATTCACGTTACTTCTCTCGAGACTCAGGTTCTTGACCAAGTTCCTCCCTTGGTTCTCAAGATGTGTCGTATATGCTTGAATGCCAGCCGTTTCTTCATTCTCACTTCAAATGGTATCCTATCCCATCGGACCCCATACACTTTCAGCGTAACCCAGATGTCAGTAACCTCTTCCAGGAGTGTCGATGCATATCTGCTAACGCTGATACTAAGGTGCCTTACCAGCATGCTGACGCTTGCTATTGCAGCCAAATCAAAAATTCTCTGCGAGGATCTCGAAGATATTGATTCTCTGCTAAATCAAACGATTGAAACTCTGGAGCCATGGATTGCAGTGAACCCTGGCATCAAGTCGGCATATCACATCACGCAGTCGGTGGCTTCAAGGCACATGATTTAAACTTAGTATATGCGGGATTATTGTATTCTATCATATGGACTTTGCATCTCTAAAAAGACGGGAGCTTTGCGATTTGGGCTCGTTGAGAGCAGCTCCAAGTACACCATTTCGATCTATCTCAAAATTGATAGTACAAAGGGGCCCATGCCAACAAAATCATACAATTGCTTAAGCATTTCCGTTGTAAGCAACACGATTGGGAGAACCGGCGCGAAGACCAGTGGCCTCTCCGGTCGTGGCAAGTGCCAGGATGCGGGACTTGAGAGCGCTGGGAGTGCTAATGTTCTCCAGGTTGGCGAGGTACAGAGCAATACCAGCAACGTGAGGAGCGGCCATAGAAGTGCCTGTAAGGGTCTCGGTAGCAGAGGTTGAGCCAATGTATGCAGACAGAACGCCGGTTCCAGGGGCGAGAATGTCGACAGCGTCGCCATAGTTGGAGTAGGTGCCCTCTCGCCAGCTCGAGTCGACAGCGCCGACAGTGAGAGCGTTTTCAGCATTGGCAGGCGAGCGAGTAGAGGCGGACAGGTTCTCGTTTCCGGAGGCGGCAACGCTCAGGATACCAGCGTTGAACGCGGCGTCAATGGCGTTGGTCCAAGCAGTAGAAGCACCACCACCTATTCACAATTGTTAGCACTAGGATCTTGTTAAATCCAAAACAGCAACATGACACTTACCGAGAGACAGGTTAATGACAGAGCGGGAGGCGCGGTTCTTGGAGGTGATGTCGTTGACAGCCCAGTTGAAACCATCAAGGATGATAGCAGTGGTGGACTGTCGGCCGATAAAGACCTTGACATCGATGAGGTTGGCCTGCTTGGCAACACCATAAGTCCTGCCACCGATGGTACCGGCGACATGAGTTCCGTGGCCAAAGGTATCATCAAACTCGCCACCAGCAGCATTGTAACCCTGGGAAGCACGGCCGCCAAAGTCGTTGTGGTTAATGTTGATACCACTATCCACGACATAGGCATAGGTGTCTTCACCAGCAGAGTCATCATACCGGTAAGTGGTAGAGCCAGGCGACCTGCTCGAAATGGATCCCAGACCCCAAGTGGCGCCCGACTGGGTCACGAAGGCATCGAGGGTGTAGACCTGGTCAGGCTCAACATCCGCCACCTGATTACTTGTCAGATCTTTGTCAAAGAGTTAAGTTTGCTTTTGAACGGGCCTGTGACTCACCTCGGGGCTGTTCTTAAGCTCCTCGATAGTAGCAAAATCAAACTTGCCAGAGTAGGCATGGAAGTCTGAGATGTTGTAGACTTTCTCTACGCCAGCAAGATCGCGGCGGCGCAGACTTCGCTTGTGAACATCCTCAACCCAAGTCAAGTGAGAGTCAAATTTGGCCTGAGAAACGTCTGACTTGAGGGTGATGATGTATCGGTCCTCGACATCGGGGAGAACAACGTCCTTGGTGGTAGGGGCTGCCGCTCCCAATGAGGCCAAGGCCGAGAGAAGAACAGTAAAGTTCTTGAAGCTGAACATTCTGACAGAGTCCACAGCGTTGCTGATAAGATCCAAACGAAAGTGTGTAAGCAGACTAGGCAAGCTTGCTCATATCGAACACCGCTAGCTACTGGGACAATGCTACTTTATAGTCATGGCACCTGCAACATTCAGTGTGATTATGCGAGTGACAGCCCGCTGTCGGAGTTGTCGACAGCGATAACGACAATGACGTTCCAGTGCATAACTTCCTCTTTGACCATAGCAGCGAAAGCTAGGGGTCTTGGTAGGGGACTAAGTGCGTTGCCGAGATGCTATAGATGAGACAATGCCGGGCCCCAACTTCCACATTCATGGAGCTAGCCCGGCATTAATCGGCGGTGCGGAGAGCTGGGTGTGCTTCGATTGCCGGGATAAATAATACCAAGTCAGCTCTCAATACCTGCCCTACGGACTGATTGGTCGATCAACTGGTCAGGTGAAGTCTGGGCATCCGGGCTATCTATGTCCGATGTGACGCTAGCGAAGACCTTCCGGAATAGGCCCCTGCATCCGAATACACCATAGCCCCGCCATTTGAGGACGATTCTGAGGGATCACTGAGGCCGCCTATGTTGGTATTCCTACGGTAAACGCGCGATATTGTTCGTATCGAGTGGACCTTGGGCAAGGCATCCCAGTCATAGTTGAAGAGATCGACATGCGCTGTTGAGTACCTCTTTGTCATACCACATGCAGTATAGCGGGCTTTAAGCATAAATCTTTATTGCCGTCACATGTCACTTTCTGAGAGATGATGCTGTCTTTATCTATTGGGCGGTCATATTACTGTAAAGATAGCGGTCAATGGACAAATTTGGATACTAGTTAGCAGTTTGCGGATGTTGTCCCGAGCTCCTATTTAGCATTTGTAAACAGTCTCGGTTTATCCCACCCGAATGTTCGGTCCTCATTATTCTAATGACTCGGCTGGTGATTGAAGAATTAGGATAGAACTACCATGCTGATAGTTGGGATTTGGGCTTCCTGGGTGATCCCGTCAGTGACTATTCGATAACTAGGTTAATGCTTGCATCGACATATGACTAGTCATTTGATGTCCAGGATCGAGATATGTCTCAACTGCATGTCTCAACTACTAGGAGTCTACCCTACCCAAGCCAGATGGTAGAGTTCCATTGGGCGAGAATAATATGCAAACAACGGCAATGTTCCGGTTCCTGATTTGAAGATCTTACCAAATCGTAAACGCATGTTGCGTCAGGTGCGATTGTAGCGTCAACCATGACTCAAACTCAACTCAGAAATCCAAAACAGATTTGAATTCCCAGAGAAAAGTCCAATAGCTCATCGAAATAAACCAAATCGACTGAAAAGTTGAGCAAAAACCTGTCCTCTTTCAAAAGAAGGGTTTGATGTAGGGTAACTAGGCAGGCAGCATTTCAGGGGTCCAAAGCGGAAGTGTGTTGTTCCGCCCCCGCGAGATCTGGCCTTATCATGTGAAGGCGATAATAAATCATGATGGAAGCTACTGTTCCTTGACGTTGGATAACTGGAAGCTGTCCACGCCAAAAACGTCATCATGGTAAGCGCAAAGCTACCTGTGGTATGCACTGACACTAGTTTGCTAAGTTGGTCTTTTAGAACATTTCGTACAATTCTGCCCTCCGGCAGAGCAAGTCTCTCCGTGCAGAGCTCTCCAACCTCAACGCCAAACCCCAGGCATCGCCCGCTGAGATTGGCAACGTGTCTGCCTCGATCGCCTCTTTTACCAAGACCCTCGACGAGTACCAGAGCCTGGCCCGCCAAGAGATCGTTCCTAAGAAACAAGAGGAAGCTTTTGAACGAGTAAAAAGGTTTCGCGAAGACCTCTCCGACTTTCGGACGCAAGTCGACTCTATAAAGAAAGTCCGCGACGATGCACAGCATCAATCGAATCGTGCAGAGCTCCTCGGGAGAAGACCGTACAATGCTACGCCCGAAAACCCCTATGCGAACGCTACTACGACCACCACACACTCCACGTTCCAGCCCCGACATTCCTCCCACCAGAGTGGACCGCTAACGACGGGCTCTCCCGACGAGATGCGAGAGGCGCATGCCTTCCGAGAGCAAAACTTCTTCTCAAACACAAATCAGGCGCTAGACGAGTACATTGCCCGCGGTCAAGCAGTCCTCGGTGATTTGGGTGACCAGCGCGAGATGCTGAAGAACACCCAGAAGCGATTGTACAACGTGGCCAACACACTGGGCGTCAGCGGTGACACGATCCGCATGGTTGAACGACGTGCGCGCGAGGACAAGTGGATCTTCTTTGCCGGCGTGATCGTCTTTTTCCTGTTCTGTTGGCTGGTGCTCCACTACCTGCGATAGAAACCGGTTGTGCATGTTGAGATGGGTTGACAGGAGGATGGCTACAGACATCTACGGCATGGAGAGGCATCAGCGCGGCGCTCAGGAGTTTTTTTTGTCTTTTTCTCTCGTGTCCATACCACACTGGGAGGCGTATTTCATTGTCCAAGCCAACAATGATTTGTGTTTGAGCATTTCCCGGCTAATCGTTATCTTCACCTTCGCCTTCTTTCAGCGCTACCGTAAACAGTACATCCTTGTCCGTCGTGATCTTTACGATCTGCGAATCTGGGAGAATATGGTTGCTCGTGCTGAGACGTCCGCCAATCTCCGTGTGCCAGTCCGTCACATCCCACTCGAACCCATGTGTCGTGATGTTGGCGGGCTCCTTGAGGGGAATGATACCGACATACTTGCCAAAGACATCCTCCTCGCCGTCTTCGCGAACCTGGATATGGTGGGTGCCGGGCTTAAGAAGAAAAGTCAAGCTCGAGCCGGAGAGGAGGTAGACGCGGCCAGAGGAGTAGACGGGGTCGGCCTGGAAGAGGTAGAGGTGATGGAGCTGGGAGAGACCCTGATCAACACGGCCACCGATTCCTCCAAGAGCGACGATATCGATCCCGGTGGGGTACTCCTTGCGAATCCAGTTGATGGCTTTGGCGAAGTCGGTCGACTCTTGGTCGGCGTCGTGGATGACAGTCGCAGGGCAGGGTTGAGACGAGTAGAAATCGCGGACCGTTGGGGTCAGAGAGTCGAGGTCGCCGATGATAAGCTGGAGATTGGACTATGCGCAGTTAGTACCAAATAAAGAGCTCCTTCTTCCTCGAGATCAAAATATACGCACGTATTTTCCATGGAAGGACGACAGCTTATGCAGTCGGTTTGCCCCGCCATCTGCTGCTACTCTCACCGAAGCTGGAATGAAAGCTCAGTACTTGAGTCGCATCAACGGACGAAAGCGATGCAATGCAACGCAAAACCTAGTGGGGACAAGCTACATACAGTTCTTCCAGAGCTTGCGCAGATTGATGCCGTTCTTGAGCGGTTGGTTCAAGATCAGCAGGGCAAAGTCTTGGGGGCTGTTGTAGTCCTGCAGCAGCTTCGCGGGCCGCCAGTCGAAGAGCTCAGATGCCATCCTGGGAGACGCTGATCTCTTGATGGAATGGACGATTGAAGGCGACGAGAAGGTCGAGACGATGGCCTGACAATGTTCCTGTCAAGCGACTCGACGGTGAGAGAAACGTGACTGTATTTGCTTTTTTCTTTTGCCCCTTCTCTCGAGGGAGACAGAAAGACGACTGATTTGAGAGACAAAACACAGCTTTTCCCCTCGTTTCCTGTGCGACAGCTCTTGTTTCTCGTCTCGCACCAGCGCAGCTGACTTGTCAGAAATAAATAAGCTTTAATAGCACAATGTACCTCCAGTTCCAGCCAAAAAAGCCACGGGTCAAAGCTAAAGCCAAGGATGGTTACTCCAAGCTCTTGTCAGGTCAATCAATAAGAGGGCATGATCAGAAACGATGTGGGCGCCATTCGAGCGTGGGGGGACGTCATTGCTGATAAGCCGCTTATCGGATGAACGCATGCGGCTAAATTGCGGATGAATTATTTTTTCCCTCAGCCGGGATCTCGGAGCTGGCTTTGAAAGCATCACCACTTTGACGGCCCCGATGCTCCACCGTTGCTGACCAATTCCCCTTCTGTGTCCTGATTTCGCGATTCGCGGTTGTGATTTTCCTCTTCGTTGTCTTTGTTTAATCATATTCATATCACCATGTATCGCACAACCTTGCGATCGGCCTCGCGGCCTGTAGCTGCCAGCTTGCGATCCACCACCCTCCGCGCCGCTCCTCGACGATTCGCCTCGACAGCACCTCCTGCCGACAAGTCCCGAACATGGAAGAGCTCTGCTGCGCGATTGGGTCTGGCTTTTGCTGCCGTTTACTACTACAACACTAGCCCTGTATTCGCTGAGGAAGCTGCCTGTATGTGTCAATTATTACTGTAAAAGGAGGGGCACGCGACTAATGCTCTAAGCAGCGCAAACGATTCCCGCACCCGCCGCCTTCTCCGATGATGATCTCCCCACAGTCGATTCAGTACTCGAGGAGAAGAGGAAACAGATCAAGGCGAAGTCTGAGAAGCCTGCCGGCTCTAAGGCTCCCGAGCCCCAACCCAATGCGCAGAGTGCGGTAGCTACCGACGGATCCCCAGCTGCCCTGGAGGAGGAGGCCGATCAGCAGGGCGCCTTCAACCCCGAAACTGGCGAGATCAACTGGGACTGCCCGTGCTTGGGTGGTATGGCCCATGGCCCCTGTGGAGAGGAGTTCAAGACAGCCTTTAGCTGTTTCGTCTTCTCGGAAGAGGAGCCTAAGGGCATGGACTGCATTGATAAGTTCCAGTATGTGGTATTTTGTGTGACCGATGTATGAATGGACCGCTAACTTCTTACTAGGGGTATGCAAGAGTGCTTCAAGAAGTATCCCGAGATCTACGGCGCCGAGCTGGCCGACGATGAGGATGGTGCCCCGACCC